>PNEQ01003845.1:0-10881 GCA_003012365.1 Medauroidea extradentata
ATTCAAGTTTATTTCCAGAGCGATCCGATCAGCTTGCACCTTGTAGTTTCTTTAAAAATCGCCGTTGACGTGAAAAGAAGCACGGATTTGTATACATTTAAATGGCCATTCCGAGCTATCTGGGTACGGAGTGACGTCACAAGATTAGAGTGAAAAAAAGATAAAATGCGCACGGGCACACCATTATATGTACATCGTGAGGCGTTCGCTTGATATGGCAAGGGGGGCGAGGGCGTCACAGAATGCTGCGCCCCAAACGGGTAGACACGTGCTGATCAACGCTACATATTAATATTCAGCAAATATGGCGTGAAATGTTGCATCATTATATTATTTTATGTGCAATAACTACACCTTAAAATAGATCGACACAACACACAAGTCTATTTAAATGAAATCAAACGCACGTTTTAATGGCCGAACATACGTTGCATAGGTTTCAATTACCATCCACTGCTAAGACGATACTCTGAACGGCGCGTTGCTTTACAACTTCCATTTATTGTTATTATTATTATTAATTATTATTATTATTTTAACTTTTTTTTGCTAGAAAAATACTGCCGAAGGTCAACAGTACGTTGCGCAATAGTAAACACAAGCAGAGCAGAAGGATGGCAGAAGGTCTGATTGCATATCTAAAACATGGGTCGGAAAAGTAAACCAGCTAGTAGTTTGGGCAGGGCGTTAATTAAAGATAGATTTGGTCATTCTGGAAAAGGTAGAAGAAGCCGTGATGGTGATTCCTTTGTAAGTGAAAAATAAGTAATTTTGTAAATGAAGTCATTTGCTAATTCGTTTGTAGGTTATGTCGTGTACATCGACTTTTACAATACAATTGACAAAGAAAATGAGTAAGCCTATCAGATTGACAAACAAAACTGTTATAATACATTTCCCAATAACAAATTTTGAACTTTTTTTTTTTAATTTACGATGCTTACGTATGTACGGCGTATATTACGGCGTGAACGCAGGGAAAAACTCGATGTGAAAATTCTGTCTTTAAACTGATTTATTATTTGTTTTAAATTCTCGATATGTGCTTACATTGTGATATTGTTATGTGATAATATTTTATGGGATTATACTTGCCAATTTGTTATAGATTACATATACATGTTTCAGCTGCACACTTCAGAAATAGCAGATGGCTATGATTGGGGAAGGTTAAATCTCCAATCCGTGACAGAAGAAAGTTCTTTTAAAGAATTCCTTTCGACTGCAGAATTGGCGAATACAGAATTTCAGGTATGTTTTTAAATATTTATGAAGGACTTGTAGATACACCCACTTTATGAATAGAAATAACAATACAAGGCTTGAAAATTATGTTATTGTACTTTCACTACACAACATGCCATATTTTACACATTCATATTTTGATATCTATCTTGAGCAAAACTTACGTACAGAAAAAATTACATAGTTTTAGAAGTTACTGTCTACGTAAATGTAATTTTAATGGGGCTAAAGTCTTTGACTGTTCATGAGACACACGTAAATTTTAGTTTTTTTAAAATTAAATTGACAAAAAAAATATTAATTTGTAATTTTAATAAGTTAAGTTTTTGTATGCACTTATCGACACTGGTCTATATGAGTGTACAATGAATTTACTCTTGTTATTTTTGAATTTCGTAATTGGGTTTTTACGTTTTACACTACACGTGACAGGTGTGGAAGGTATGATCATTGTTGTCACTGAAACTTATCTTTGTAAAATTAGCTGTTGCATGTATAGTAGTGTCCATGGTACTTATTCATCATAGGAATGTTGTGGTATATTCTCTGGGACAATTGTGCTGTACAGTTATTCTGTTAATGATACGTTTTATTTTATATAACTTAGGTAGTTAGATTAGTTAAGTAGATATGAAACTTTTTTGTTTTTAATGTACATTTATTGGTGTCCTTGTCAACTTAGGC
The DNA here is from genome assembly GCA_003012365.1 of Medauroidea extradentata. Lineage (NCBI taxonomy): Eukaryota > Metazoa > Arthropoda > Insecta > Phasmatodea > Phasmatidae > Medauroidea > Medauroidea extradentata. Next base: position 1,930 of record PNEQ01003845.1, read on the forward strand.
TAGTTATTTGGATTCATAGCTGCAAGGCAATCATATTTTTTTTTTTTTGTTCTGAAGGCTGAAAAGTTAAACATCACATTTGTAAATCCAAAAAGTGGCATAGGCCTGCTGACGAAAGAGGAACAACAAAAAGTCAAGCAAACTCAGGATCGTAATGCCCAGCTGCTGGGTATCCCGAGGAGGTGAGATATTGTTAGTAGTACTGTTTAGGTCATATGATTCGTGTGTGTATATTCATATTGTAGTTCAAGCCTACCACACAGTACAATACAAGTTATTTGTACAGTATTACAGAATATTTTATGTTAATGCGTGAGTGGCTGGAGTGAAGAATTGAAACTGCATTACATATGCCAGTCAGCAGCACTTCAGCACTCCATCAGTTTTGTGCCTAATGCACACAAGCACAACCTGTCTATGGAGCTACTTTGTATGATACCCAAACATACTCGGTAAGAAATGGGATATTTATACATTTCAAAGCCACCAATGTAAACAAAGAATTTATGATATCAGTCATGGTGTCAATGATACCACGCACATCTTTGATCTTCCCTTAAGACACTAACATTGAATCCAGTCAAATGTCAGGGTTTTTGGTTCCGGACAGTTAGAAAAATGTAATATTTCAACGTGGTATCATAAAGTAACAAAAGAGAAGAAGGGTTTAATTTTACGACTTGACACCAAATAGTGGAAAATATAGTGTAGTAAAATAAAACCCATCTGCTTTTTTTTATTTTTTTATCCTAGTTTCAGGTAATGCACTTTTTTAAATATACTTGGTCCGAAAATTAGTCTTCAGTAATTACTATATTTTACAATTTTTGGTACTGATAGTAAAAACTAGTGTACATGTTTTATTTTACTTTTCAATACCTGTTTACTGATATAGAATTGTAAAACCAAACCCACCAGATATTTTTCATATTGCGATACCAGTTTCAAATCATACATTTTCAAATACTGTTCCTACCGAAAATTAAACCTATTCAGATTAATTTCACCGGGCAACGTCAACAAATTATTCTAAAAATAAAATCTGTATTCGCCATGCCTGTTTGCTGTCATACAGAAGTATCGTACAACGTAAGTAGTAAAAAAAAACCTTCATTTTATTGTACAAGAAAATACTAATATTATTTTTATGTAGTTTATGTAAATGTATTATCACATATTTCCATCAGCATCAAAATTCGAGTGATACTTATAAAACAACCTGTGCTTTGACAGTATCTGCATAACACTTCATCAAGAAAACACAGCACACACAGTAATTTGACCTTATCTTACCTAACACCACCACTATCTATTCATTCTATTTCATGCTTCTAGAAGCTTCATTCCAATATTGACATTGCACATACCTATTTTTATTCATGTACACAAACGAGAATTTACATGTAGTGTTGTAAAACCTATTAAGATAGAGTAAAAACAACTGTGTGCTATTAACCATCAACACTTCACTCATACATATTACATAACCATTCACCACTTTCCGTAGCACTATTTCACATAGCACTACCTGCATTTCCTGCATTCTCAATCACTGTCTCGCTGACCTATTTTCAGTGCATGTAATGAACAACTTGTGCTTTTACTAGAGGAACGACGACTTGCAGAGCCACACACAGTATTGTATATTGTAGTTACCCAACCTAACAAAATCTTCCGTGGAGTCAGTGCACTAAAATTGTTGGTTGTATACTAAAATGTATTAACCAACGATCCGTCGATACTTTTACATGTTTGAGACACGAACTTTGTGGTGGAATCACTTAGCAGGAAATTATGTGCTGACTGATGCATGGTAGGTGTATATGTGAGAGATAACAGTATTTTGCTGTTTTCAATAAACAAACTGTAATAAAATATTATTCATGTCAGTTCCACTTTTGTAATGTTCATCTTTATTACAGCAGGGGAGCCAAATTAACAATTCTACTTTTTGGCTCTATCAAAATAATTTTCGTATGTAATTGTTCTGGATGGCTTATTAATTGAACTTAAACGTGTTTCTGTAAACTTTTTCAAGGCAATTACTGATAAAACTATTATTACACATGTGTTTTAACCAGATATGTACTTATTTTTGTACCAAGTCTCCCTATGTAATTTGTTTTCAATAACAGCATCGTTGACAGACTTGTGGAGGGGAGGGATATACGAAGTGGGAAATAATGGATATCTTATTTTCACACATTACATTGACCAAAACAACTGCAGGAAATAAAGAAGACACATTTTAATGATGCTTTACAGCTCAGAATATAAATTTTTAGTGGTCTTATGTAATGGAAAGTCTCCATTTCTGCCTGGAAAACTTCGGAAGGTTAAGAAATTTTGTAACGTCCAACCTTTGGCCATGATGTTGCAGGCCAAAGTGGGACGCAGGTACGTCTGCAGAGGAGCTGCAGGCAGCTGAAAGAGAGGAGTTTTTGCAGTGGCGGCGCCGGCTAGCCCAGCTACAGGAGGTGGAAGGTCTGTTACTCACTCCCTACGAGAAGAACTTGGAGTTCTGGAGGCAACTCTGGAGGGTGGTGGAGAGGAGGTACGAATGTTTCATCAGTTACTGCTACAACTACATCACTCTTAATAGGAAAATCAGTATTAAAATTATTTATTTTCAATAGGTCTATTTCTAAGGTATCTCTTACAAACATGAAGTTTTCTGTATCTATAATTAAATGAATAAGATAAATAATGTAACTAGAAGGATTTTCAAAAATTCTCATATTTTTTTTTTTAAATATTAATTTTTTAACGACATTTTAGATATTAATAATTTTAAAAAAATTCGTAAGACACTCATAACTTACTCTGTTGTAAGAAGCTCTTTTAAATTTTTCTAAATGTGTATATTGTTATGCTTCAATAGAAATCATTAACATAAAAATGGATTTAATGGAAACTGATTTACCATATTTTAAAATTAATTTCCCAGCTAAACTTAGCAGCTGCAAGTTGGGTAGGAAAAAAGTCCTTAACTTAATTTCAGTCTTTAGCTGTGGGACTAGGTTTAGAAACTTTTCTGTCTGTTTAAATACATGTTTTTAATCAAATATAGCAAGTATTGGGTGCGAAATGTTTGTTGAAAATTGGTATATACTGTATGTTACCATACTTCATTAACGTATTAGAATTTATTGCTTCTGTTAGTTGATGAGGAGAATACTCTGCAGAAAAGTTTTATTTTTAATTATTTACTGTATATTAGTTAAATGTTATTTATTTTGGAAAACAATATACAATACAATATTATATATCACTTAAAATTTTTTCCTAGGCGTAACATGCTTGTGTGTTTAGCAAACAAATAATTTAACAATTTTAAAATATTCTAACGCATTTTTTTGTAGCCTGTGTGAATAATAGTACAGTATTGAGAGGGAGAACTGTTATGTGCGTAATGTCTTGTAATAATAGATCCTCGGTGTAAAATTGTACTGTACTTAACAACAACTTCAGAAATTAATTGCTTACTGATTTGTTGTTTTTGTAGGTAACACTGTTGAAATACATTTCACTGTTTCATTAAGAAAATACTTATTTTTATTATGTATTTTTTATTTTTTTGTGTTTTTGAAAGAGTTCAAACGCATGGGCCCTCCACCAGCCCTATACATAATTTAAAAGTAGGCTAACCAATCAATCACATTTACACCATCAAACTATTTCTCTAGAAAAATATATTACTGAAAAAAAAAAGCAATAAACATAGGCTCAACACCTCTTTAAGTTTATGTCCAAAGAGCCCCACTTTCCCATACTTGACTGCAGGCTTGCCAGTCTCAGACATCACCAAAATTTGCTACTCCTCGCTCTAAAACTGCACACACAAAAATACTGTACGTTGATCTTGTCCCGAATCAAAACACAGAATGACCGCCCGGGGTGGACCGCCTCAACAGTAGTTTCGGGAACTAGCGTGCTTCATTTATAGCCATTCTATCACGTTTTTCACTACAAAGTATCATATTATTCACGCATTGTACGAACCTAACCCGAACTGTGCCGAATATACCCTATCGACGGTAGTTGCTTGCCTGGCTAAATGGCTGCAGTGACTCATGCAAAACAATTCATAAGATTGTTTTAATTGGAAATGTCTTTCCAGTTTACTGTTTCCGTGTAGTCATTGTTCAAAAACATGGAGCAAACCATGTAAAGTGAAAGAAACCATACATCTTATTTTTCACAAATATGAAAGTGCACGTCATAGTTGGGTGGTATTTTTGTAAATAAGGTTTTTGCTAAGCTTGAATTTATTATTTTGTTATTGTGGTAGGAATATTTCAGTGTAGGTGCTTGCTGTATCGAATGCAGCATATTTAACAGTTGTAAAACGTAGTAATATAACAACTTTTATGTTTGGGAAATATATAATTGCAGTTTTTACAATGCTGTTTTTATACAATCACCAAACCATGCAGATGTTTAGAACTGTTTGAAAATTAAAGGTACAGTATTTTTCATTTGATATTAATATTGTATAAGAGTTTAAAATTTTAAATACTCTCACATCTGCACGTTCAACGATGTACAGTTTGTTTCTCAATTTCACAATATTTGTAGTGTTGGAGAATGGGGGTTAATGTCAAAGTGTGATGAAATTTACTGGTTTGCCTTCTGTAAGAAATGTTTGTTCATTTATTGAATTGTGAAAGAGAATTAAAAATCTGTGTTACCAAAATCATAAAGTAGGGGCCTATCTATTGGAGTATCAAAATCAGTGTCTCTTTGTAAACTTGTAGAAACCAAAACTATGAACTAGGTTTGTTCAGATTTCTTATAGGTAGTAAAATTATGATCAGTATTTATGTTGGTACACCAGAGTAGGCCTATAGTAAAATACATTCAGTAATTTCCCTGGTAAGTTTGTTTTCTTTGTAATAGGGAGGCTGTGTAATATTAGCCATTAACACATCACATGAATCGAAGTCAACATTTTCAGTTAATCTTAATGATATATGATTAATTATTCAGCATGCTCTAAATTTATTTTGAATGCAACACTTTGACATTTTAACAGTGTAGTATTTCATTAAAAATAGCTGATAGGTTTAGTTTGATGACATTTACACATACACAGCATGTGAAATGTCACGACCTGTTTGCGTACAATTTTATTCAATTTAAAAATTGTACTATTGCTGAATCCTTGAGGTTGGCAACTGTGAATTTGTTGGCTACATGCTGCACAATAATTTTGGTGTACTAAGTTGGCTAACCTGTATTGTTTTTGTTTGTGTCTTGTAAAACCATTTTTTTTTATCAAAGTGTGTTTGTCTTGTCTACGTACGTGAAAATCTTGGTGAATATGGATGTGCGAATGTTTTTCATGTTTCTGTAGTGTTGTATTCTTCAGTGCCATTTAGAAATGACGCATGTTACAGAACACAGTGTATTTGAAAAACAAAAGGCTGCTATTTTGTATATCGTCCGGGCCAACTATTCGAAATACTGGCCATACTTGTCCTCGCGTAACTTACGCAGAGTTATTGTTTACAGGGTTTCGGTTGTATATAATTTAAAGATAGCAGTAGTCAATCATTCAGATTATTTTCAGTATATGGCTGGTGAAACTAAAAGTGAAAATGTTGAATCTTTGGTTGGTAGACTGTTTGCTTTGGCTTACAATGGCGGTACTGATTCTAATGTATTGAAAATGTATCCCTTAGTTGTCTCATTTTAAAATCAGCCACTGAAGCTACTGAACGAATTTTTAGCCTAGCTAGAAAGATGAAAAAATTGGATCAAGTGGAGAAGTTTGTTTCAACAAGAAATTTCCAAAAAAACTGAGGAAAGCGACAAGCCAATTTTAACGAACAAGGAAAAATTAGGCAAATAAAAGTAGGCATTGTTTAGTAGTTTTACTTTAAATGTTTTAAATTGAATATTCAACATGCCATTATGAAGGTAGGGCCACAGGTGTCGTATTGAATCTTCTATCATATCTATTCACATACTGTACTATTCTGGACATTCGCCATTTCAATAAAATGTCGTCCCAGAAATATTTCTTGATGCAATGTCCCACAATAATGCAATGTTATTCTGTCTCGTTGCAAGAAACATTCAAAGGAATTTTACCTATTCAGATTATTATACTGTGTAAATAGTTTTTTTTAAATGATAAATTCGCACAGTCTTATTCATTTATTAAATATTATTGTCTGTTCAAATTTGTGTGTAACACAATCTCAGAGAAAAATTTTAGTGTGCATGATTTACGTGTATTTTTTGTATTACTGTCATTACTGTTGGGTGTGATTGGATGTTGGCAGTTCTGTATATAGAATGAAAATTCATATACCAATTAGGTAACTCCTTGTAATGATTTCTTGATTTTTATAAATACGTAGATTTATTCTTGGTTACCATTTTCTTTACATGAAAAGAATTGACAATAAAATTGGAAAATGTACTAAAAATTATATCATGGTGTTTATACTGTACACTACACTACAATATTGTGTGGAAATTGCTTTATGTAGTTTGGAACTAATTTTGAAAGCTACGTGAAGCTATCAATTTATGCTTTATTTCGCTGTGGTCTCTTTACAGTGATGTGGTGGTCCAGATAGTGGATGCTAGGAACCCGCTAATGTTTCGCTGCAAAGACCTTGAACAATATGTCCTAGAAGTGAGTCCAGACAAGATGAATATGATCCTCGTGAACAAAGCAGACTTTCTGACTGAAAAACAGCGTGAAGCATGGGCTCGGTACTTCGTGGAGCAAGGTGTGCATGTTGCATTCTTCTCTGCTCTCCTTGCTGGGGAAGAAGCGGAGGAGGAAGAAGATCCTGGTGGTGGTGGTGGTGGTGGTGGTGGTGATGATGAAGATGCAAAGGAAGATGTTGACGAAGATGCAAAGGAAGATGTTGATGAAGATGCAAAGGAAGATGTTCATGAAGATGCAAAGGAAGATAAAGATACCCTTAATGACACTGGCAATGAAACTGCTGTCAGAGACTTGGTCAAAGTTGTTATTAAAGAGAGTGAAGACGAAGGTGGTTATAGCAGTAGCAGTGAATGTGACAGAAAGAAAGTAGAACCTGAAAGCAAAAATGCCTCGGTTACTGATACTGTAATCTCAACCAGTGACAGTACAGCACCTGATAGTTCTGACTGCCTAAATGATAGCTATTTAGAGAGGGATAAGAGCAGAACAGATTTAGTTGAGTCAAAGGGAGTTACTACAAGAGAAGAAAATGAAGATGACACTAATAATAAGCTGTCCAGTGAAGTAAAGAACCGGGCAAAACTGTTGACTCGTACTGAGCTGATAGCTTTGTTTCGGACGTTGCACACGGGCCCGAAGGTAATGCCAGATGTGACCACTGTAGGCTTGGTGGGGTATCCTAATGTTGGGAAAAGTTCCACCATCAATTCATTGATAATGCACAAGAAAGTGTCTGTCTCTGCTACTCCAGGAAAGACAAAACATTTTCAGGTTAGTTATTCCCTGTTTTCGTCTAACATTAATTTTGAAAATTATTCTCAACCTTGACTATTTTTACTATATAATACAATAAATTATTTATCAGAGGCATGAAAAACACTTTTATACTGTTTCATGAGAGGTTTGTGTGTGCGTTAAATTTAGGCAGGGTACAAATATACTGTGTAATGTACTGTATGTGATCCCTTGCCAAGGAAGGTGTATGTGTGGAAGATATTGTAGTTCCAACTACATATACAGTATGTGATAAAAGTCAGGGACTTTGATCTGAATGTGTAGTAAAGGTTTTCACTTCTACATTTTAACATACAGTATAAACAAGATTCTCTCATGTTGTAGTTGAAAATATTAACCACCCAATATAAATTAACTGTATTATTACAAAATTACTACATATTTGGTTTATATTTTCTCCTTTTCTCATACTAACAACAAAATACCACTGTAGTACAGAAACACACTGAATAAGCATTTTTCGCGACATGTTTTTGACTATTCTTTCACATTCATAAATTCTAAAACAATATTAAGAAATCGCTTTCCTCATAGAATTACAGCACAGGACCTAGTTGTGTTTCTTCTGAGACAAGTGTTTTAAACTCTTCAGTGGCACTATTCACTCATACTGCAGCGGTAATTTATTATTCAACAAATGGTAACAAGTTATCAAATAATACTGAACTAGTTTTGCAAACCAAGATTCAAAATTAATAATAATAACAATAATAATAACATAGGTATCCATAAACTTTTCAGTAATGTAAACACACTTCTAAAGGTCATCACCTCCAAAGGGAGAGCTTAGGTCCACCTTTCCCTGCTCGTGATGGTTTTTTTTTTATAAGTAAGTGGTTGCTATAATATATTGACGCTGTTATAACAGTATAATAGACGAAACTTTAAAGCTATGGTTTGGGATTTTTATATTTGTGGGATTAGTGTGATTGAAAGTGGTTTTAGTATGATTAATTAAATTATTAATAAATTGGCTGTAACAACAAATTCCTGTCTTAAATTTTTAAGAAATGTTAAAAAAAATTGAAAATAGGTTGCTAGGCTATTACTGTGAAACCTACACAATGAAAACTCAGTTAATACAAAGTGGCTTTCGTTTTGTTGTGTTTATGTGCAAAACAATGTAATTTCAAATATGCAGAGTGCTACAAACATTCATATCACCACCAAGTATTGACTTGAAATTAGATATTTAAAATATAAACATAATTTTTGCTGACCATTAAAATACATTCAGTTTCTCACATCCTTCTAAAGGAAATTATGTGCAATATGTAGAGTGACCAGCCTGCGCTCGGGGTAAACTTTTCGATTTAAATTTAAAATTGTGTTTTATATGAATTTTGCTTGAAGTCCATGTTGATGCTTATGTTGTATAAGTGGTGCTAGCCAGAGTTACTGACACTCCAGTACCAAGAGCTGGTCAGCCTAAATTCAGGGTAGTAATAAAGATGGTGATTTATTTAATT
>PNEQ01003845.1:15421-49349 GCA_003012365.1 Medauroidea extradentata
TCCTAAAACGGAACGATAGTAGTAATTAAAATATTGTCGAGGTTAAGAGAAACTTTGGATTAGTGCGTTATTTGCGACTGCCGCACTGATACAGTCGAGGCCACGTCTCTATCGGACACTAGACGCGACGACAAGTACCTCGCCAGGAACGGCAATTTCAGTTTGGTCATTTGCATAATTAGTACTTTAAGAATCTAATAGTTAGTGAGTGACAAGCTGCATAAATTTATATGCCCAATAAAGGAGCTGTTTTATAGGAGGAATCGCAGTCAATATAAGGCCGGTTTCAATGTGTTAACAGGTTGATTTCCTGCTAAAAAAATATGTTTCGTGGTCAAGGTAGGTAGGTACTGTAGGTAGTAGGCTGTAACGTCTCGTCAAAGGTGAGATTATTAGGGACTGGATCAATGGTTCGAACAGTCAGTAAGTACACTGGGAATGAATCGGACATTTCTTTTAGTTAGGAACTGGGCTATTCTGGTATTCGCCTGGAGTGATTTTGGAAAACCAAATTCACGCTGGGCAGACCAGGAATTGAACCTTAGTCCTCCCGGTCTCTTACTACGTAGCCATCTCGGTTTTTTAGACCAGGCCAAGGAAGCGTATTAAAAGTGTGTGGGAGACAAATACGAGTATCATCATTTTAAATCTACAAGTTTCTGAAAGCCAAAATGGAAAAAACTACAAATCACCATTCGCAGATAGTGATATTAAACAACTTTATGAGCAAACACTTACCCAGAATGATGCATTTGTTAAGCGTGATTTCTTGTGGCAGAATTGTATGTACTAGATTTTGGGGTCAGATATTGTTCTTGAGAAATTTGTTACTTGTTGTGGCCAGCCCACTAGTGTGGGTGTTTGAACTCGGTGCCATTGACATCTTTTGTTCAAGTATTTAGTTGGTGTACATGTCTGCAGTTGTTTGGAAGAACAAAACCTTGTGAATATATTAACTAATTTGTCATCTACTACAGAAACATTACCCAAGAATAATTTATGCTTTGAAAGTTGGTAAAACATATTGCCGAATGTTTTTTTTTTTGTGCAAATTGACTGCGAGAAACAGACAATTTTAAACTGATGCTTTTAGCGCTGAACTATGTATGTAGTACAATGCTCTTTGAATTAAAAAAAAACAGTGTTATGGCCTTGACCTATTTGTATGTTGGTACTGCTGACGTCATACAGTCAGCTGGTAAACCTCGACTAGCGCTGGCCCGAGCCCAGTTGCTTCTGACCTTTGGCTCGGCTAGTATGTTTACTTGTGGTGTACATGAACAGACACAACAATGGCGACGAGGATGAAGTTTACTCACGTATTTTAAATAGTAATTGTAAATGTTTAATGATATTAGTTACGTGATATTACGGACATTATGGCGAATGCATACATTAAATACGATCACTCACGCCCGAAGACGTGGAAAGAACGTTTGGAAAGATTTCAGTTTTGGCTTGATTCAAAAGGTAAAATTACAGACTGTCAAAAACGCGGTTTGTTGATTGAAATGTTGGATGACCACACGGTGCGTGATTTGAAGGATTGGATCATGCCTAAATCGCTACGTGATTTAGGATATGACCAGCTAGTATCAGTTTTGGATGCAAATATTGCACCTACAGTCAACCCGATGGTATGTTACAACAAATTTGTTAACAGACAACAACTTCCAGGTGAGAATGTAATCAAATATATGTCTGAATTGAAACGTCTGGCTGCCGTTTGTTGTTTTGAAAGTATGTCTACTATGATGGTCTTGTATCAGTTCGTATGTGGTTTATTAAATTCAGAAATACAGGCTAAGTTATTTTATGAGAAAGACCTAACAGCTACAAAAGCTTTGGAAATTGTAGAGCTGGTTGAATGTTCTGAAGCCAATGTTTTGGAAGTTAGAAAATCAGGTGTTGAAGATGTACATAAACTTAAAGTCACACAATCTAGTTGGCAGCCTAATGTTTCAAAAAATACTAATACTGGGTACAGTATCACATGTTTTAGATGTGCTGAGATTGAACATACAGCCAAACAATGCAGTGTTTCGAAGGATAAGTTGAAGTGTCAGAAATGTGGTAAAATACGGCATGTTGCTAAGGTTTGTAAACAAAAGCATAAATTTGTTTCTCTGTCAGGAAACGGCAGTAATACAAATTTTGTTGGTAGTTTTAGCCACACAACAAAAATGGATCCAGTTGAAATAAATCTAATTAAGCTGATCGATAAGCCTATATATACTTGATTGTGAAGTGAATGCCTTTAAATCTCAGGGTGATGACCTTTTTCTATTGTCTGAAAAAATGCAGTTCAATATATACAGTCATATTCAATACAAGTAGAAGTTAATAACATGAAGTTACAGTTTGAAATAGATTCTGGTTGTGCGAGAACTTTAATAAATTTGGACACTTACAATCTTAAATTTGCAAATATGGTAGAACACCCTGTTTTACATCAGGCGCCAGTTGAACTAAGAACATGGGCCTCACAATCTTTAACTATAATTGGAGAATTTCAAGCAGTTGTTAAGTACAAAGAAATTACTTGTACATTACCCATACTAGTGGTAGAGGAATTGGGACCAAATCTTTTAGGTCGAAATTGGTTTGATGCTCTAAAAATATCAATTCAGGGTGTCTCCAGTTGTACCTCAGGTGGGAATGTCTGAGATGAATTTTATACAAATGATACAAAAATTCCCAACGATTTCAGGCATTGGCTCAGGTTGTTACAGGGGCCCTCCATTGCACCTGGATTTGGATTGCGTGGTCAATCCCGTTTATCAGCGAGCTCGAAATGTTGCATTTTCACTTACATCCAAGATGGAGGAGAGTATTGAGACCAATGTACGAAGGGGCATTTGGGTTTCTGTGAATCATGCTGGACCCTGGGCAACAGCTATCGTTCCCGTGCTAAAATGCAATGGTACCCTGAGACTTTGTGCTGATTTTAAGGGTACTGTTAATCGTGCACTTTCAGCCGATTCCTATAGGTCTCCTACCATTGACCAAGTTCTGTCTGAAATGGCAGGTGGTAAATTCTATGGAACTCTAGACTTAGAAGAAGCCTATACTCAAATTCCCGTAGATGAAAAAACATCTCATGTATTGACTGTGAATACGGTGCAGGGTCTCCATTGGGTTATTCGTTTACCTTTTGGTACTAAAGTTGTATCGTCAGCTTTTCAATGGGTGATGGATGGTTTGTTGGGACCAGTTAAGGGTGTTATTGCTTATCAAGACAATATTTATATTAAAGGTGCAACTTTAGAAGAGTACCAGGCCAAGATGATTGAGGTTTTGCAAATTCTTAGTGATGCTGGGTTGAAAGTTAACCCTGATAAATGTGTATGGCAGGCTACGTCCATTGAAGTTTTAGGGTTTAAACTTGATGCTAAAGGTATCTACCCTACAACGGATAAAATTGCAGCACTTATAAATGCTCCTAGTCCACAAAACAAACAAGAACTTCAATCATTATTGGGCTTGATTTCATTTTATGGTAGATTTTTTAAAGATACGTCAACCATTCTGGAACCCTTGTATCGTTAATTGGATTCAAAAAATTCTTGGACTTGGGATACAAGGCATGAAAAGGCATTACAAACTGTAAAAGACATGTTGACTAGTAATCAGGTCTTGGTCCATTACAATCCAGATTTACCCTTGGTGGTTACAGCTGATGCATCGCCTGTAGGAGTCGGTGCAGTGCTTGCACACCTGGTACCATGTGACCAATCGGGCAATATGCAGGAGGTTCCGATTGCATATGCATCACGAACACTCTCTAAGGCAGAACGTGCCTATTTTCAACTAGATCGCGAGGGCCTTGCTATAATATTTGCAGTCAAGAAATTTAATTCTTATTTGACTTTTCGCCAATTTACGATTATTACAGATCATAAGCCATTATTGGGCATATTTGCACCTGATAGGGCTATACCAGTACATCTCTCACCAAGAATGTTGAGATGGACTCTGATTTTAAGTTCTTTTGATTATAAATTATGTCACAAACCTGGTAAATCAGTTTGTCATGCAGATTGTTTGAGTAGATTGCCTCAGCAGATTTCGAGTGATGAGTGTTTTCCAGACCCTGCTGCACTATGGCACCTATCTTCCAATGGTTTAGCCGAGAGGACTGTACAAACGGTCAAACAATTAATGCTAAAGTTTGATGATACTGACATTCATGTTCGGGTTGCGCGAACCTTATGGGCAATGCGAACACGACCATCGCAGTCTACTGGTCGAACTCCTGCTGAAGCTATGAGAAGAGAGTTCCGAACTCATCTTAATCAGTTGCACCCTGCATCCGATTGCAGTAGAAGTACATCGTCAATTTCTCTTAAATTCCATATGGGTGAACTGGTTTTGATGTTGAAACATAGCACAGTAAAATCAGTTTGGTTACCTGGAGTAATACATGAACACTCGGGAGCAAGAGCATATCACGTAAAGATGGATGATGGTGCTCTGTTCAGGAATATTTCAGCAGATGATTTACGTCACAGATTCATTAATGATCTCTGCGAAGATATTCCTGAGCCTCCTTCTTACAACAATTTGCAGCCTTCTTTGAAAAAGAACAATATCCTGGAACTGCCGCAACAGCTGCAAGAATCATTAACCAAGAGCTCGTTTACGAGTGATCAACAGATTTCAAGTAGTGTAGTTGAAAAGCAGTCAAACTCAGGTCAGCAGGAACATCCTTTGATGGTGGTGGAGAGATGTCCAGTTATAGCTAGACAACAGTTATTAACGTCTACAGTTGATGTCCATGATGAGGCCACATCTTTGAATTGCGGAGGCAATTTAGAACCTTCTGGGACTGCTTCTCCACCATCGTCACCGTTCAACGGGTTTTCAGGTTTTTCCCAGGATACCATAAATAGAGGAGCATCATGCAGCAGAATGACTGGTGTACAGCCCAATGGCCAGACTATGGTGACTACTACTACTACAAGGTCTGGGCGAATATCACGGCCTCCCCAACGATACCTATGAGTGCAACTCCATGACACAAACCTATTTTAAGACTTGATCTGAGTACAGTTTTAATATTTTATTTGTGTTACTTTTGTCTTCCTTTTAAGATGGAAGAGGTGTTATGGCCTTGACCTATTTGTATGTTGGTACTGCTGACGTCATACAGTCAGCTGGTAAACCTAGACTAGCGCTGGCCCGAGCCCAGTTGCTTCTGACCTTCGGCTCGGCTAGTATGTTTACTTGTGGTGTACATGAACAGACACAACACACATCATGTATTTGTACATAGTTACATGTGGTAATGATTATACCAGTATTTATTCAGTTATTGTGTTTCAGATGTTTACAAAATGGTAGAGCATTGTTCCACTTTATTCATCTTTATTCCACAATTGTGTAGGAAGTTAGATTCTTTATTGTAACATGAACATTGCTGGAATTTTTATCAATCATAATTATTTGGAATTATTTTCAAATAAGCAAATTTACTCCAAAATTTACTTAATGATACTTCTACAATTTTATGGAAACATCCATGTTAGTAATTAAGCTCAAACAAAGGTAATTAAACCTGTATTTATTTTACAAGTTTATGTTATTGACTTTTTATTAAACCTTTAGAATGGTACATGCATTAACAATTAATAAGTGATTTTTTTTTAACTGGATAGCCGTCGAAGGTGTCTTCTGCAGACATTGATCAGGTGTTCTTCAGAAAGACCACAGGAGGAGCCCATCAGAAAGGCCTGCCAGCTCAACCTGCTGGGGCTGATGCACAAGAAGAAAACAAGTGTGTACTTTAACTATGTTAATACATATAACTTTTTACTGTTAAGTTTTTTTAATGGTTTTGAATATAATATATATATCCTCAAAAAAATTTTTTTTATTTTTTTTTTTTTTTATTTAGTATAGTCTGATAAATTTTGAAACTACTTTAACCAACTTTTACAGTTCATAAACAGTATGTGCTCTCATTCACATATTATTAAATCAAATTGTGAGTTTTATTGAAGATGTATGTAGTTAAAGTTGCTAATCTTGTGATGACTATAATAAATATATGTATGCATAATTATTACATTATTATCAAAATATGTAATTATGAATACTATGCTGTAACCTAGTTAACAAAACCATCTGTCGTATAAAATTCTCATTAATGAAAAGTTGTCTTCACTAATTTAGTGGGGTATATGGAATTTATTGTTATTTTGTATAGAAGTATTATATCAAGTACTATCAGAATTGTTATTATTTAATGAAAACCCTCTAAGAAACCTGAAGTTGCATACCTAATATAGTGATTTTTATTGATGATTGTAAACACTGATTTTTTTTTAAATTCCTATGTTGTCTTGAGACCAAGAATATATATTTTTTTAATCAGTATTCAATTTTCAAATATTTGCAACCTTTGAAATTTTTTAATATGTATGCAACTCTTCTTTATTGCATTTACTTAATTGACAGAGAGAAATTATAGTAATTGTTCCAATGCCATGCTATGCTATAAAATGTATTCTTAAAAAATTGTTGAAATTTTTTAACTTACATCTTTACTTTTTATTAAATACAAAAATATTATATTTTTTATATATATGTCAAATCATAGCCTACAACATTGTTATATACTGTGAATTTTTTTGGTTTGGTAGGTCAGTTGGTTTTAGTGGCGTACATAAAACCGCAAAGTGCAAGTGTTGACGTTTACGACTCATTACGCCAAAACTATGAGAGATACACAAATTTCCTAAGAGGAAGATTTAATCACAATTTATATCTAAATTAAGAAAAAAATATCTGGTACAGATATAAAAATAAAAAAAAGACACTGAAAACTGAGGTGAACTGCGCCATTTAGTTGATTTTTTAATACCTTGAAAACTGTAAACAAATTCATATTTTCAGTCTCAATAAAATGCATGGAAACATTTACTCAGTTTTTTGTTCATTTAGTTCATGTACTAGTATTTTCCTCATGTCACTGAAGGAAATTGTGTTTTGTCTAAAATCTGTATCACGGAAGGTGACTGAGTACCACCGAAAATAAAATTTAACATGCAAATGTAATTCTTGCCATGGCTCCCAGCTTAGGCAGCATCTTTAAGACATAATTACTATCAGACAACTCAATAAACTACTGATACCCACGAGTTATACAAAATACAAGTGATGTTAAATATGCTAGGCTTTGTTATTTTTAAACTGTTCTTTCAATGGGTGCGAGTTACAAATCAAAGAGGTATTTTGGACGTACGCCATTGCCGCAAATTGTGTGTCACAGGAAAACGACAGAAGAGGGGTTCAGGTTTTCCAATGCCAGTTTGTGAGCATAAAAATAAAAGAGAGAGCCCTCGGAACCAATTTTTTCTTCAAGCTTTTCAAAATTCTATAAAGAATCCAGTCCATTCTGTGGTCTTGTAGTTCACTTCTACCAACTGATTTGTAAACATAGACATACATATTTACTCCATTCCAGTAAAGCAGCGATGCATGTGCCCTTGTTCTGCATGTTTTCTGCCTGTCTAGGCGTCTGGGGCTCAGCCCTGAGACGTGCCTAGGTCCCATCCCTACCCCTGGGCCACCGACTACTTTAGTAGTTATGGTAGTCAGAAAAATTAAGTGTCCATACCGAGTCTATAAGTGCTCCTCCGACTTTTTTTTTTGTGCTTGACGATGGGGACAGATTGCAGTCCCCGAAAGGTCACAATTTGTTTTCTTGCAGTGAGATCACTGTGTTCGTCCATGTTTTTATTTAACTGCCCAAAGTTGTTGTGGCAGTTGTGTTCGTTATCTTTTCTCAAGGTGGCTTGTGTTTCTATTGTTCCAATTAAATGCTATCTGAATGAGAGGCAGCAGAAAATATGAATATTTTATTTTACAGTGATGAAGATGCATCAGTTTCTGGCTCTTTGGTGAACCTGGCACAGCGACCAAAACCATGGAAGAATCACCACCACAAGCGAAATAAGCGAGAAAAGCTCAGGAGAGTTTATGGCCATCTTGACGAGTAGCAAGATACATATTGCTGTATCAGTGCCTCTACAGTTGTACTCTGCTGGTGTACTTAAAGACTGGTTTTTTACTTAAGCAGTTTTCATGCAACTTGTAAATAATACAATTGTGTCAAAATCTTGTGTTTGAAAATTGCTTGTATTTACTTGGGTACCAAGAGGCATGGCAGTAGGAAGCTTTACTGCAAACTACATTACTTATATACTGTTGATAGTTAATTTCCGTTGCAATTAATTCATTTTGGAAACGAGATGTGAAGGTTTAGTAGTATATAATTGAGCTAGTTCTGATGTGAAAAATCCATTCCGATTGCTCTGAAACTTAATTTGTAATATACATTGACACGAATGTTTTCATTTGTTGGAAGCCTGGTATCTTTGAAATGGTAAGAGCTCTACATGCTTAAACTACATTTTGCAATTTTTGTATGATGTCAGCAAAAACATTGGAAGTTTAGTGTATGTGTATTTAAAGTGGTTGTATTTTGGTGTTGTACAGTGCAATTATTTTATAAATGTTATTTCTGTTACATTAATACAAGCAGTACAATATTGACGTGTTATTCTTGATCATCGCCAGTAACCAAAATAGTGAATACAGTAAAATCTATAGATTATGAATCTTTCCAGTACATTTTCCCTGAGTCCCACCATTTTTCCTGTGCTTAGAATCAGTTACATTTCATTTGTAATAAGCTGTTGCATATTACCCCACACTGGGATACAGGCAATTAAAATACAGTATTTTATTTGAGTTTGATCAGATACCTCTTTTCACGGGTTCTAGTACATGTAATGATAAAAATACAATAAAACCTAAATATAAGTACAGGTTCCAAATATGTACTTACAATCTACTGTAAATCTTTTAACTATGTTGTGTAGTCTGTCTCATGAAAGAATTACGTTTCTTGACAGTTGTGTTGGCATTTATTTTTACAGCTCTTTCCATGTAAAAACTGTTTTTTGCCTTTGCCTCATTTGGTTTCTGCAAATGTGCACTCAGCTGACTGTTCAATGGACCCCTCAAGTGAATTTCAATGAGAACATCCACACTACGTGCATATAAAAAGAAATCAATGTGTGTTGAAATTGTTTAATTTGAAGTCAATTTGAGGTAACTACAGCTACTTAAAGTTCGCGCTTTTAAAACGCCTGCGGAAACGTGCAGTGACGTCACAAGCCATAGTACACACTGAGTCTTGGCAAGCTAGCTGACTGCTGTCGCACTCCAGCGGAATGCCAGACTACGCTTGGGGAAAAAAATGATTTTTAAGTCTGTTACGGTGGTTCGTTTGGTTTTACGTATGTATAAAATGTAACAAATGTTATATTTCAAAGGTATTCGAGTTGGAGGTTTTACAAAAGTTTACTGTTACGCATATTGTTATATCGGACAATTATCAGAGCAATATCCGAGCACTGTAATATGCAATAATACATTAAATGATCCTGTTTACTGGCGCAAACCATTACTATATTCAATTATTTAATATCCATACATTTACTTTACAACAGAACCACACCAAGTGTTGGCCACAATGATGCAATGGTTACTCTCTGGGCTGATATTGGAAAACTTAAGTGAGTTCAATAATTTTTCGGGTTAGTATAATAATGTTTCTCAGATTTTGCATGGAACCGTCAATTCTTTATCCAAATTTAATATCTTGTAAAATCAATAGTATTTTGTATTTCATTACGGATGTTAGGTTCATATGCAATACTTAAATTTATACAGCAAAGAATACTTCTGGGCTATTGTGTGGTTTTGGTTTAGTGTACCGCAAAATAATTGTTACCGTATTCATGTTGTATAACAGTATAGCATAAGCCCACTGAAGTACTATTTACCACTAATGACGTAATATGGGAATTAACGAGTGATTGAACACGCGCAAAATAAACACATTTATTTAACCTAAATGCAAGCTTAACCATGTATGACCTATTATTTTAATGTAGGTACACTCTCCTACTAAATCACATAAAAAAATCACTTTCGCGATTCACATTCAATTTAAATTGGTGTTTCTTCTGCGCAAATATGCCATTTCAGACATTGTATTAGTATGGTTGCGAAAAAGGAAAATAGATGGTTTAAAAAAAAATTAATAAAACGTATTTGTATCAGAAGCTTATAAAACTATCTAATAGTATTATTTAAAAATATATGACGTATGTGGGTTTTGAACCCGGATCCTTAAAAATAGTAACCAAGTACTGTAACCAATACGCTATACTTTATCTGCTGAGTTCCATACTAGATTAAACCTTTATATGACCAGTGCTGGCCGTTATGGCTTGTGACGTGGACCAATAAAAATATGTTTTCGGTCGCCTGCTGCTTCCCCAAACTTTGCTTGCTTCCCATTCCTAAACTAAAGTGTTTAAAAGAAAAATTCTTTTTGATGTCTTTATATTTCTTAATTGTTAACAATATCGCATACATTTCAACGTATTTAAAATTTCATGCGAGGGGTCCATTGTGCAGTAGAAGTCAACCTTATGTGATATTTATTAGTTTTTGACAGTGCACAGAGCTACAGGAAAATACTTTTCATTTTGATATAATGCACAGTTTGCCAGTCAGCTTAGTTTGTTTGTCTAAAAATCACCTGTGACAGAGGAACACATTGCTTTTACCATTGAATCAGCTGTAGAAAGGATGGCAACAAAACTGTCAAGAAATGGAATTCTTTCATGAGACAGACTATAGTTGCATTTCTGTGAACTGTGATGTACAGTGTACAAAAACTATAGGAATTGAATTACATATTCTCATAACATGGAAATTTAAATTTAGTTGTAATCCTAATGGTGCAGTGTCGTTTTTTCTCAGGCACCTGTCAGCCCAGAGTTTACAAATTGGCAAGGAAGATTTAGTAGTTTGGGTTGGGACTCTAGGCTATTTACAGACAGAAGGCCCTTAATTTGTTTGTTGAAGGATTCATGCAGGAGTCTCTAAAATCTGAAGTGAGGTAGAGTATCAATCAAGGAAAGGAGCTTAGGTAAGTAAAACATATGAAGGGTGAATCAGGACTTGTGTGTGTTAATTTTGGGTGGTGATACGTCTAAAAACTACATATGTTGAAACTGTGTAATCAATTTGTTCCTAAAGTGAATATATGTGGAAGTAATCCTACCATTGAAAATAAACTTTCCAATTACATTTCAATTAAAATTTCGAACTCTACTTGATATTAAGTAACGAACCTCAGAACCATTTATAATAAATTACTTTACTTTATTCTAAGCAATTTAGTTTTGTAATATCACTCCCATCTTTGTTTAAATGGAGCAAGATCCCTTTCTTCAGCTTATAACTTTGGAATACTTGGTAATTCATAATACTGAATAGGCGGGGAATATTAATAAAAAAAGGTTGCCTTGTCGGAAAATGCTAGAGTTGACCGTTATCAAGAAAATTATACATAAAATGTTCATCATTTATTGTAATGCCTGAAACACATGAAGACATAGTGACTTACATGCAAGGCAGTATAACCAAACAAATAGGAATGTTTGATTACAATAAAGCAAAAAATTTGACTTACAAATTTCTTAAAAATGACAAATATCTAACAATTTCCTTTAAGACAGTCTTTTGTATAAGGTAAGTGTAATGAAGTTATATGAAGAAGTATGGGGTCATGCTACATTTAAACAATGATGGACCACCATACTAAATTACTTAGAATGAAGATGAATCATTTGTTAGACAGTGTTCATAATTTTGTAACTTCAAGAGCTTTTTAAATTTTAATTAAAATGTAATTTGACTGTAATTTTTTCAGGAAACCATTATCCCACTGTAATTTCTTTATATGAAAATATTGAAAGCACGTTTTCAGTGTGCTATTTCCACACAAAATTAACACACGCACTGTCCTGACTCACTGTGTGGTGTATATATACCACGTATATCATATATAATTGTGTCCGATTGCAACTAACAAGTGGTAAAATAAAATTTAGTAGTAACTTAGTAAGCAAAAGAACCAAAACAATGGTATAACCTTGGGCAGCACTACATAATTAAGAAATTTCTGAGACTAAGGAAATCCTATAAGACTGTACATAACGATGTCAAATACAGCATTAAAGGCTTGGAAGCTTTATTGTGTAGGCCTTTTTCAAACCATTCTGACTTCACGAAAAACAGTATCTCTGCAACCCTGTTTACAGACTCTTTGCAAAGGAAACGCTAAAATCAAACAAACTTACTGGCTATGGGTTTCTTTATATTTTTGGTAGCTGACATGCTCCTGTCTTTGCAGTTGAAATACTACTCATATTGAGGAATAGTCAAATGTTGTATGGTTACAATAGACCAGAGAAACTGAATATAAGATTTTCACAAATGAGTAGTTTTAATCCTTAAGGGTTGGTTTCGGTTGCCATATTGCATTTTATTATTTTTTGCTTTTTTGAAATTCTAATAAAAATGTTAAATATGTGATTATGCCGCAAATTCTATTTACATTACGCTATAGTACAGGCATTGGGACTTAGCTGTTAACTTATAATTACGCCGCAATGTGTGTGGCAAATTATTTTTATATTCATAATTTGTCCGGCTGATTGTGACCTAACTATAAGTTACTAGCTCTATTGCCAAGCTTGTACTGTAGCGCCAAGTGAGTAGAATTTGATGTATAGTCACCGATTTAACATTTTTCTTCTTAGAATTCCAAAAAGCGAACAATAGTAATATTAAATGTGGCGACTGAAACCAAGCCTTAAAGGGCACCATCTACCACATTTTAAAAATTTAGTCCCATATTAAAATTGGATCAGTGGGAATATTACACTCTATTTCAGTGCTTGGATCATTGTGGCAATGCAGCATTTGAGGTGCACTTTAAGGTTGCCTGTAAAGCTATACCGCTTCTGAGCCTCTTAACAGGCACATGAACATTGTTATAGTGTATTAGTATAAAGTTTTTTTTAAGAAATACTACTAAATGTGTATTCAATATGAACAATATCTTTATCTATGAAACAAATACACATTTAAAACTATGCTTCTCTATTTTTGTTTTCTAGAGCTCATGCTTAGAAACATGGTTTCGAGGCACCTCAAAATACCAGTTAAAAATGGTTTTTTCAGACTGCAGTCTCATATAAAATACCAACCGGAATCGTAAAATTAAAATAGAGAAGCATGTACTAGACTTTACTACACCCTTTCCAGAACTTAAAGAGTCACAGCTTAAAGTCCCATACATCTTTTAGTAGAAGATTAACTTATTTTATAGTTAAGTTAAAAGTTAATTTCATGCAGATGCTTAAATTGTCATGACAATTTGTCGGAACAGCTGGTGAACTACATACAGTACCTTCAGTTTACTTAATCAGTGGATTTTGAAAGTCTACTCCGTCTTTCCCTGATGTAATATGATACACCAAGCTGAATGTATGGCTTGTACAACAATGGTACTGTGAGGTTTCCCACATGACTTGCCCATAGCAGATCTACATGTATTTTTTTTTCTTCTTTAAACTAATTCAGGTGATAACCTAAGAAATTGAATGTAGTGAGACTTAAAGTCTAAATAATTCATATGTATAATGTAAATTTTGGTATGTATACAAGGTAAATATTTCTTAATATGTATTTGAATTGTTTTACTGTTTAGAATTTTTTTTTTTTTTTTATTTATTTTTATAGGTTTTGATAAATTTCTGCATTTAATTAAAATTACATTGTGCTGTGTACTTCAGTAGGATAGTGTCTAAATTGGTCGCAAGGGTGTGTGGTGGCACGAAGCAGAGGTGGCGATGGGAAATATTTCTTCCTTGTGATTCAAAATGGCGAAGTGAATGGTCATGCTTGGTGTGATGTGCGCGGGCGGACGGTAAAAGACGATGAGAAAATGGAGTGGAGGATATTTGGTTGTTACTTATTTATTACGTCTGCTGTATAGTTTGAATTGTAAGCCGTTGCTGCACCAGAAAAATTTTCTTTTCTTTTGAGTAACACTCGAGTGCTCAACCTCGCCACTCATGCAGTCGTGTTATCACACACTGTTAAGGCAATTTGTGTTTTGTGTCAGTGACGTAATTAATTTGAACAAAGAAAGTAAAGTTTTTGCATAAAAGTGTCATATTGGTGTTCTTTTTATGAACATGAACTGGTTAAGCCTACACCCGTAGTTAAAGTTTGTAACAGGCGCGTGCCCACGATGCATCTTTAGCTAACCCTTAGATAGGATATGGCCGTGGCGAAGGAGGCATTTAGTTTGACCCCCTACAGTATCGGTGGACATATATAAACAGCATTAAAGTGAATTTTAATGATTAATAAACTGCACGAAACCCCACTTTCTGAAATCTGTGTTACCAAAACCATATATTTTGTTTGGTATATTAACTTACTGCCTGAATAAGCTTTGTTTTAATTTTTAGTGAAAATGAATTAACATTAATAAGAGTTTAATTTTTTGGTACAGAAATAAATATTCTTTTTAAATATTTTAAGTAGGCTAAAATAAAGTACTTTAACCCTTTCAAAAAATATCAAATACATTCAACAGAAAAAAAAAGTTGTTTCCTAACCCACTAAGTTTTTTTTTTTTTTCAGACACAATTTTTAACTTCTCATATTTACTTTTTCTGCCTGGTAACTTTTAATGATGTTTGGCACTAACTACTACTCAGTATTTTATGTTTAATGTATTACAAGTTCTCATATTGGTGTTCAGAATCAAGTAATACTGTTCTATTCGACCTTTTTTAAATTTTATATCGCCTGGGATGATGGGGGAGAGCCCTGGGGAGCATACGGAGGATTGTTACCAGGGGTGCTGGAACATATTTGAGTTGGGGGGTTGCAAGGTATCATGGATGTAAATAATTTTTTTAAGAGGGGAGGTGATCCTAACATAACTGTTCTGACACCGGGGCCATAACAAGAAGTTGGGGGGGGGGGGTCTGGGTGCCCTCCTGTGAGAAAATGTCAGTTTCTAGGTGCAAAATGGAGGCATTTAAGCCGTTTTTAAACATAAGTATACAATATACAGTGGGCAACAATTTTAATATTTTCAAAAGGTTTAATTTATAAGTTTATGCCATGACTTTAAAAAAATAATTTCAGGATTTTTTGAAATTTGACTCCCATAAGATGGAAAGGGAGAAAACATGGTTTATATGGACTACGTTTGTGATTTTTATGTCAATTATATAATAGGCCTACTTATACAAATGTCTAAGATGGGATTTCAAGACATTTTTAAATCCGATACCTAGGGGTGGAAAGGCGTGAAAAATGTTTTTGATTATTCCTCCATATCTATTGAACTATTTGAGATATCTTAAGTGATTTTGACTTCAGGATTATGCTGCTTACGAAAATACCCAAAATACTATTTCATTATTTTGCCAAATTCAACCCGAAAAGGTAAAAAAAAATCTGTAACTTAGTTTCTGATTCATAAACAATATATATAGTCATCGACACAGTTAAAGTTTTTGATAGCTGTGTCATTTTTGCATAAGAACAATGCTACTAGTGATGTAATATTTGCATAAGATCGATGCTACTTGAATGCCTGGAAAGTAATACTATACGGTAACGATTTTTTGATATTCGACACCTACAGAGGTGAAAAATAGTGTAAGAGGTTTAACGTGTTTTCAATGAATCGTTGATATATATATCTTCGACCCAAAAGGTTATCGTTGCATTTTTCAAGTCTATGAGAAACCCATGAAATATTCTAACGTGTTATTCCAGGGTTTTTCTAAATTCAGTCCCTATGGGGGTGAAAAGATGTGGAAAGTGTTTAGGTAGAACGTGAGCTTTGCGTTCTGTCGACAGTGAGGTCATTAGAGACATTGACACACAACTTGGTACAATGACAGAAGTTGGGAGAGGAGTCGTCCATGGCCTTTGTTAACAAACCTTCCCGTCATTCGCCTGGAGCAATTTCGGGAAACCATGGTAAACTGAAATCAGGATGGCCAGTTCGATATACAAGTCCTCCCGAATGCAAGTCAAGCGTGTTACTGTTGTGCTACCTCGCTTTGTCATTATAGATATAAAGCTACTTTTCTCTTCGTGGTGATGATTATGTAAATGGTTGTAAATACATTTCACAACATTTCTAAATTTAAACATTCTAGGTTGATATATGTTTTTTCAATGGATTATCGATCTAGCTGTGGCTACGTGTTATGTTCTTCATTTTCAGTTCATTTGAAATCTTATACAAAATAATGTCTGTTATGTAAGTAAGATTTTTCGTAATTAGACCCCTATAGGGACTAAAAGACGTAATTTTTTTTTTTCAGATTAGCCAATATATAATATTAGCGGAGATATTGAGGTGTTGTTTGCTTCTGAAAGATGCGTACGGAAATATCTATAAAAAAGTATATATATTATTTACTGGATAAAGTAACTTTAATTATCAAGAGGAAGGGGGAGACTTAGTTTGTAAACTTCCAAGACAGACACTATCCAAATGCAAGTACACCAGCGATGAATAATTTAAACCGGAGTTACATTCTGTAATTCTGTCGAGTTGTATTGTCGTACAATCTTTATGTATCTCGAGAATTAATATTTTATTTATTGTATTTGAATACTTTCGACATTACATGGAGCAGTTCTTCCTTTATGCAGAAGATGGCCTGAATATAAGTTATAACCTCCGCCCTTCCTCATTTTTCCCCGTGGTGGATGTAAATTTCCACCATAGTCAGAAGGATATATTTTGATTTTGACAGTAGAGTACGGGTAGGGATGTGTACAGTCACTAAAATTAATAAAAAATACGAAATAAGTTCTATCTCATATTTAAATGCTTTTCAGCAACACAAATTTTGGGGGGAACAAATGATATATTGTACCTCACCCCAAAATTTGTGGGGTACAATGTACCCCTGTACCCCCCTTCCCATTCTCATACCACTTACTGTTAAAGTATGTTCTGGTGCAACCAGATTTGATCAGGATGGATGACTAGGTTGATCAAATAAATGAATTTAATTACATTTTTTAATTTATTACAAACCTTAAAAACATTCTACAATAATTATACAACACTTAGCTATATGCCAACCACACTCTGTACATTGACATTGACAAATATTATTTGTAGTTAATGTTCCTAAAATCCAAATCTCCTCTTCTAAGTATACAGTTAGTTAAAAAGCCTGTCTCTCACACACAAAACAGTTCTCTGATTACATACGCCACCATCTTTTAAAATGTCAGTTTTTAGAAGTCTTTCACTATTTATAATAATAGTTTAACCAGTTCGTTCACATTACACCGACAAACACAACATTCAAACATGCTGCAATAGTTCCGCCACCATCTGCACTTTCCACACTGTTACATAATGATTCTGCGCCATGCCTTGCCCTTTACGTTGTCTTCGCTGCCTAGTTCGCCTCTTAAACTCTCCTGTGACCTTCCACAAGCTGGCATTTATAGTCGACCGCAACAACGCCCAGAACATTCTTACAGCTCAAGGATGTTGACAGCTGTGCCCCAGTGCGAAGTTTCCAGATGTTAGGGTAACTTTCGAGCATGGCCTAGTCTCGTGCTCTTCAAGGACAGCTGGCCAGTGCCTGCCCCTCCCCTCCAAACTGCCTCTGATGTCAGCGATAAAAAAAGGCGGCAGCCCTGTCTGGCGTCCGATGGTGCGGGCAACGAGCAGGTGAGGCGTTGATTGGTGGTATGATAGTGGGGAGGGAAGAGATGACTCACCCCTCCACCTCGCCAGGGCATGCTCGAGCGCTGTCTCGTTATTAGCAGTGCGCCCACGGCTTTGCTCGCGTGTCTTATTCATAGCAGATAATATTTGCTTTAATTGGTAAACCTCTTTGTTCATCATATTAGACGTTCAATGATCAGTGTTGATTACCAAGCTACTATATGCTGTCAGGATAAAATGAGCATTGCTTGCAATTTTCTCTGATCCATTATGCCTCCATCTTTAAAATTTTAAATACGGAAACTTCCATGTAACTAAAAACTTGTGTAAACGTTTCACAACTCTCATAATTCTACTTCTATAGCCCCAATAAATATTTTTATTTGTATTATTGTAAGTGCTGGGAAGTTCTCGCTTTAAACTGAACCACCTAGTTGAGTTAACTCTGCAGCGGGATAAGTAGCTATAGCTGTCCACACGAAAAGAAGTCTGAAGTTTATCTCTGCCACTAACAGCGACTAAAGCTAGGCCTTATTTATAGGCACAGCAAAGTTGACGTTGTGGGGTAATTACAGACTCTTAAATGTAATACGTAGTTTGCGTGGTATGAAGATTGATTTCTCCCGAGCACAGCCATTGGTGATGGTGCCCTCAGTAACGTATTTGTTTTTCAATACCCTCACTTGAAGTTAAGTGCCACTAGGGAGTTTTGGCGGGATAATGTTTCGCAGAAATATAAGCGTATTTGGTGCCTAAACCGTGACGTTAGTGAGATGTTATTTGTGGGCTGATTCTGTAGAGGAACTTCAGTGGATAACGGACTGCATAATCCTTTTTCCCCACTTCTGAACAACTTTATCCAAATAGCTCTGATTTCATCTGCCTTGCAATTTTTGTGTCAGGATTGCATTTTTGCACAGACTTTAACGGAATTTGAGCCCAGAACCTCCCGAACGATAGATTGGAGTTACAAACAACTGCGCCACATAACGTTGAAATTATTCTTGAAAACTAATTTTAAAAATATAATATTAATTTCCTAGTCTCATAGAAGTTCTACAACACGTCTCGATAGAACCGTAGAATGAAACTCATGTATCATTTACCTATTTATCGCTGGTTGTACTTGCTTTTTGAATCGACTGCCTTGAAAGTTTACAAACTAAGTTTTCTTCTTAATAATTAAGTTACGGTATCTTAATAAATAAAAAACTTGCATAACTTTTTTTAAGTACTTAGGTTAGGATCATTCTTACGCGAACAACACCTCAGTATCTCTACTGGTTAGATAAATATTATAGGCTGATAGAAAGTAAATGTTAGGCCCTTTCATTCCTTTAGATCTCGAATTTCGAAAAATATTAATTTTACACCTTAAATATTTGTGTATCCACGTAAAGTGAAAATCATGACGATAGACCGTTCAATCGAAGCAAAACAGATCATTCATTAACAAATTTTACCTCTGTACGGTACTGAGAGTACGAATTTTGAAAATTCTTAAAACCTTTTTGCGGTTACGTACCTAATCACCACCCTTAAGGAAAAATAAACTGAATATCTCGACGGGTTCGATGTATGTCGAGGAATTATCTAAAACTCATTCCAAGTCTTTTCACACCCTAAATTTTCTGAATTTCAAATAACCCTTGAATAACATTTTAGACTACTTTACTGGTGTCTCTTGTACGTGAAAAACACAATAGCCCGCTGGGTTCAATATATATATATATATATATATATATATATATATATATATATATATATATATATATATATACATACATATATATATATATATATAATCTCCTTAGGTGGTGAATTTCGAAAGTTCGTGAAATTGCTTTTCAGGTAGAGTAATCTTAACAAAAAATTACGTCGATATATAAAAATCTTTAGGATCTATATATCGATTGTGAATCGAAAACACATCTTACGCTTAATTTTTTTTTTACTTCTTTAAGGCCGAATTGGGAAAACATATTTAAATGGTATTTTGGATATTTACATAATCATCAATCTAAAGCAAAGTGCACTTCGATTCCTCGACTGGTTCGATAGATATGGAGAGATAATCGAATACACATTTAACGTATTTTCACCCTCTTAATTAAAGAATTTCGAAACGTCTTGGAGTCCTGTCCTAGTAATTTGTATACGTAACCAATTTAAGTAAAACCACGACGATAGTCAATTGTTTTCCAGTGATGTAGACGATTAATAAAAAACATTTCCCACTTTTTACTGTTTGGGGGTAGAATTTCAAAAAAAAATCTTAAAACTGATTTTTGGATATTTACGTAAGCAACATTTTGAAGAGAAAACAGACTTTAATCCCGAAGGATTTGATAGATATCGATAATTAACCGGAAACACATTTAAGGTTTTTTCACCCCCTTAAATGTTGAATTTCGAAGAATCCTGAAATTTGCTAATATGTATTTTATGTGTGTCACGTTGAAGTAAAAATCACGATTATAGGTAGTCGGGTTCGATCTCTATCGACGTTTTTTTCGAAAATACTTTCCACCCCCTTAGATGCCGAATTTCGAAAAATCCCTTCTTAGTGCTCGCCTACGACCTGATGGGACACCACACAAAAATTTTCACGATTCTAGGTCAAGTGGTTTGGGCTGCAGTTTGATATGTCAGTCAGTCACTGTTCTGCATAGAAAAGGGAGTCTGTTCTGTTTTATACATAGAGACTAGCAGTCCCCCGCGGCTTTGCTCGCGAATATTGTTCGTAACTGATAATATTTACTGTAATTGGAAAACCTCTTTGTACACATGATTGGTACTTCAGTCAAGTGTTAGAATGTCCAAGCGGCTAGTTGAATTAATTCTGCAGCAGGATAAGTAGCTATAACTGTCCACGCGAAAAGCAGTCTTAAGTTTGTCCCTGCCACTAACAGCGACTTCGCATAGGCCATTTATAGCCCTGCCAATTTGAGGTTGTGGGGTAATTACAGACACCTAAGGGGGATTGGTCCCTGTCAGATCGGTTTTACGGCTTTTCTTATAAATCAGGGAATATACACATTGTTTTACTTTTTTCGCGCTGACAAGGCATAGTTTATTGTTTCATTCACTTTTTGGAATCCATATGGCATTGTTTTTGTTAATGTTGTGGCCTCTGTAGTCGCTCCCGTAAATAAAGCAATTTTTCCTTTTCAGCTGTTTCCCGTTGCAAAATAATGAATATATTGTGGTTCCAGCAACTACAGAAAAACGATTAAGTTTGTATCTATGCCCTGTCGTGACAAAAATTTTGATACATCGACTGGGACAGAAGTTATCGAGAAGAAACAGTTAAATCCAAGGTGGTAGGGATCAATATCCCCTAAGGTAAGAGGTTAATGGAAGGAAAAACATATGTTTGCCCTGTGCACAACCGTTGGTGACGGTGTCCTCAATTATATATTTTCAAAATATTTACTTTAACTTTATTGCCATTACAAAGTTTCAGTGTGTAAAGGTTTCGCGGAAACGTATTCGGTGCCCCAAACTTGAGATTAGTGAGATGATATATCGTCGGTTTACTGCCAAAAGTGACTAATGAGATAAAATTATAAAAATGCTAGGAATATGTATATGTTGTTCACGAACAATTGCCAAAGTTTAAAGTCTATTCGTCGTTTCGTACTGCTGTGTCACAGTATAGTAACATACCACATTTTTGTTAATATCTACAATTTAATACTGTTTTTAAACGAAATAGCATTTATGACTTAATCACTTTTGGCAGTATACCGACGATATGTCAGCTGATATTGTAGAGGAACCTAAGTGGAAAGCGAACTGCAATTTCGCCCCTTTTCAAAACTACATGTAAATTGCACTAATTCGATCTGCCTTGTAGTTTTTGTGTGTAAGAATTGAACGTTTGCACGCAGCTTTTAACGGAATTCGAGCCCAGAACCTCCCGGAATTTAGACATGAGTAACAAACAACTGCGTCACGTAACGTCGAAATAATTCATGAAAATAAAATTGTATTAAAAAAAAATATCTGTGTCCTGGGCTCATAGAGGTTGTACAACACCACGTCGCAATAGGTTACTGTAGAGTGAAACTCCTGTATAGGTTGTTTCTCGCTGCTCGTTCCTGCTTTTCGGATCGTCTGCCTTCAATATTGACCAACTTAGTTTTATTCTTAACAATCACATTTCTTATAAAGAAAAAAATTACATACATATTTTTTTAAAATATTTACGTAAACATCACTCTGACGCGAACAACGCCTCAATATCGCTACTGGTTAGATAGATATCGTGGGTTGATGGAAAACAAATTTTGTGCTTTTTAACACTTTTGGGTGTCGAATTTCGAAATATTTTAAATCACATCTTAGACACTTGTATAAGTATCCAACTGAAGTGTAAATCACATCGCTAGCCCGTTCAGTCGGATCAAAATCGATCATTCACTTAAAAAAAAAAAAAACATATCACCCCTGCACAGTATTGAGAAATCGAATTTCGAAAAATCTGAAAATAGTTTTGCGATAATTTCTGTAATCATCATCCTGAAGCAAAAATTAATTGTATATCTCGACGGGTTCGATAGATATCTAGGATTTATCTAAAACGTATTCGAGGTCTTTTCAGCGCCTAAGAGAGTAAATTTCGAAAAACCCTTGAATCATGTTTTAGAATACTTTATTGGTGTCTTGTGGACGTGAAAAACACACCATTAGCCCGCTGGGTTCAAGATATATCGACGATTAATTGAAAACGCTTTTCACCACTTTTCATCCCTTTTCACGTCTTTAGGTGGTGAATTTCGAAAATTCCTGAAATTCCTTTTTAGGTATTTGAGTAAGCATCAATCCTAAACAAAAATATCGTCGCTATATAAAAAGCTATGGGATCGATATATATCGAATGTGAGTCGAAATCGCATATTATTACCCCTTTTTTAACCAGTTTAAGGCCGAATTCGGAAAATATATTTTAAATGGTACTTGAGATATTTACAAACGCACAAATTTAAAACAAAGAGCACTTCGATATCTCGATTGATTCGATAACACATTTCACGTATTTTCACCCCTTTAAATAAAGAATTTTGAAACGTCTTTGAGTCCTGTCATAGACATTTGTAAAAGTAACCAATTAAAGTTAAAATCACGACGATAGCCAATTGTGTTTCAAAGATATAGACGATTCATTAAAAACACATTTTGCCCCTTTTTACTGCCTGGGAATCGAATTTCAAAAAACCTAAAACTGCTTTTTGGGTATTTACGTAAGTGATATTTTGAAGTTAATATCAACTCTCTACCCCGAAGGGTTCGATAGATATCGATAGTTTATTGGAAACACATTTAAAGTATTTTCACCCCCTTAGATATTTAACTTCGAAAAATCCTTAAATTGGCTAATATGCATTTTTACGAGTGTCCTATTAAAGTAAAAATCACGATTATAGGCCGTCGGGTTCGGGCTCTATCGACGTTTCTTCGGAAACACGTTTCACCAATTTTCACCCCCTTAGAGGTCGAATTTCGAAAAATCCCTTCTTAGTGCTCGCCTACGACCTGAGGGGAATCCCCACAAAAAATTTCACGATTCTAGGTCCAGTGGTTTGGGCTGCAGTTTGATATGTCAGTCAGTCAGTCAATCAGTCAGCTTTCATTTATATATATAGAGATTATTCTACTGATACTGTGCGAGTATCAAGTAAATATGTGAGAGAGTGGTGACTATTTAATAATTCTACGTCATGTGGTACAAGCAGACCCTACTGAGCACGTGTGTTAACAAAATGTAGGAACATATATTTGCTGTTCTCTTCCGCTACCTGTTGGTTGTTTGTGGTAAAGTAAGCACATCAGAAGACTTCTTTGTTTAGAATAACGAATAAAACTATATTTTTTACTGTTGCCTCAGCCATTAAGTTTTGAGTACGGTTCAATCAATACACATTGATTAATATTTGGGGCCTTAACGTTTGTATAAAAAAAGTGGCAGAAAAATACAAATTGACTGATGGAGAAAAAATAGACAGGGCTTGAAAACTGTATCGCGAACTGACTAAAATAGGTACATTGAAAACACTCCCCATCTCTTCACTCGAATTTTACGCAGTCGACATCCGTATGACCACATACGTTTGTGGGAACCGTGAAGACTGTCCAGTTCAAGTCTGATAAATTAAGCACAATGTTTGGCAGCACTAGCAAGCCACGCTCACTGAACTATCCGAAGGTGCCAAATTCTGCCTGTTACACGCACAAGCGTTTTTGTATTACTGCAGTCTGTCCAATTTGAATAGTAAATAAAATAAAATTCCCGATACATATTATAGAGGGAAAAATATTCATACCAAAGATAAAAAACTATCAACTTTAGGACAAAAAATACCTAAGATATTTCGAAAAAAAAAATGGATACCAAATATAAAAATCAGTCCCGTATGTACAACAAAAGCTCCCCCAAACACGTTGAAAGAAAATAAAAAGCAAAGAGCACCAACTGTAACACAAAAATACCTCATACATGGTAGACTGACAGCGAATTCATGCCAATGGTAATAAAATGAGTACTAACTTTAGAGCAAAAGTTTCCCAGACATGGTAAAAGGAAGAAAAGTGCATTCTAATAAGACATAACTGTTTCAGGAAACTCTCCGGATCAAATGGCTTAATGAGTCATGATTGACCTTGGACCGATGTGAGAAGCAGCAAGCAGAGTGGATGACTGGTCGTTCCGGGAAGGAAGAACATCGCGTGTCGAGGTGCCCGGAGGTAAACTATGTTGTTCTGGGTACTAAAGCTGGTTTTACACGACGCAATATACATGCAATTTCCACGCAATATGCTGATATTGCATTGGAGCTCAGACACACTTATTCTTGGAACCTCACATGCAATGCAAGCGGCGGTGCAATTTCGGCAAATAGAACATGCTATATATTTTGATGCAAGTTGCATGGAACAAGCGATGTGATTGGCCATTCTCTGAAGTAAATGTATGCACGTAGTTGCGAGTATAAACAAAAACAAAAACCATACAAACAATGACTCTACATCAGAGTGTTTTTTGCAGTTTTTGGACGAATACAAAAAATTTCCAGCCCACTATAACACATAATCACCAAATTATCGCAACAAAAATTTATGAGAGAATGCATTAAAGGCGGCGGCCGCGTCTGTATCGGAAGTCCAATAAAGACTACCGTACCACTGAAGAGATAAAAAAACAAGTTCCTACATGGTTCACAATTATTTTAATCTTCGTCAGATAACATTTACATCACTGCAAGTGTATATCTTGTGCTTTTAGGTTATCCATTTGGTCTAAACTTTGGGCGGGAAGAAAACAAATTGCATGTATATTGTGTGGGGAAATTGCGCTGTGTAAAATGGACTATGAGAGATTGCATGCAATTTTTGCACGGGCGATTGCACGCAAGGAGCTGTGCGAGAAATAAACTGCGTCGTGTAAAACCAGCTTAACAGCTGTGCGAGCTGGCTTGCACGTACAAGCTTCTCTTCCTCCACCGCGTCACTGACCTGACCGAGTCATCACGGAAACGCAATGGCGCCTGTCTGTGGCTTTTTTCACACTGATGGGGTCTTGAACACATTTATCTCCGTCGCCAACTCAGCAGTGTTGGATATAGACTTTCGGTTTGGAAGGGGCCATGTTTCGATTTTGTTGGCGTTGTCCTAGAATTTCCATTTGTGTCACGTAAGGTAACATTTTATACTCATAATTTTTGGATACAGTAAACGGGGGTTACTACTTGATCACAGCAGAGGTAACTTTGTGACACTCAAATTTCTCGATTTAACCCTCGACGCAAAAAGAGGGGTGTTATAAGTTTGGCGTGTCTGTGTATCCGTGTACTTGTGTGTCTGCCTGTGCCATGGTAGACGTACCGTAAACCGGGGTTACTTTGACAATTTTCGGGGCTACTTTGACTATTCAAAATATTAGTTTTTTGGGTATCTGGTAAATAAACAGATAATCTGAGCTGAGTATTTTAAATAATTCATTTTATCCATATAGCTAATGTTTGAAACTTTCGTCACTAAACAATATAAAAACCAAAATTTTGAGTGGTCAATGTTACCCCGCAATGTCAAAGTAACCCCGGTTTACGGTAGCTCCTAAACGGATGAACCGATTTTTATGAGTTTTTTTTTTTTTTTTTTTTTTTTTAATCTGACGAGATCGAGATTGTTCTTAGCTATAATTTACGAAGATCTGTTCAGGCGTTTGATGATCAGCAGTTCTTTTCCAGTTGTTGAAGGGATGTGAGCAACTTCTACTGGTCTAATCGACCCGAAATACAGTATCCTGTGACTTCGATAATATTACAATAACATGGTCACTTTGACCTGAAGCTGCAGCAACATGTGGAATTTGCAGGATTCCCAACTCATCAATTTTAAAGTCGGGGTTTTTTAAATTTTAAATTTAAGTTGTACTTGTCTTAAGTTATTTGTTTAAGAAATTAATAATTCAATTTGAGTAATATAAACCATATATTTAAACTAGCCATTATAAATTTAAAGTTCTCCACTAAACTGTCACAATATAAACATTTTAAGTGGCAAAAATTCATCCCCATCTGTCACAAAGTAACACACGTTTACGGTATAATAAATAAGCAAGAATATATCAGTATATTTACAATTATAACATTCAGATTTATTTCTAAAAATTCTAAATTTAACCGGATTGTTGCATAAACTTGAGTGGGTTTTCGAGTGGTGGGGGGAGGTGAGAGTCATATCTCCTGTAACCCCCACCTCCACCCCCAGGGCCGGATTTATGCTTCTAGACGCCCTAGGCCATCGTCTGTGGCTTCGGCGTTGAAAATCTGTATATCTTAGTCGTCCTTGTCCGAGACCCGTCAGTCTAAGCGCCCCCACAGCCTCTTTTTTCCTTCCTCCCTTAACAACTGGCGTCCATTTTCCGTTTCCAGCACCAAATTATTTAAAATTACTGTGCTTTGTCCTCTAGCTATACTTAATAATAGCAATAACACAATCATAATCATCTTATTGTAACACAGTTACATGAAAATAAATAGCTGGATTGGCCATAGAGCAGATAAAACTAATAGAGATGGCTTTAGTCAACAATGCCAAAAGTAAGGCCATATTAGTTTTACTTGTCGCCATATCGGCACTTTTAAAAATAGTGATGGGAAATTCTTCACATGTTGTCCTCGATAAAAGTGCGCCCTTGTGAAAGTTGCGTCCTAGGCCCAGGCTTAGCGGGCCTAGTTGTAAATCCGGCCTCCCGCCCTCCTTCCAGCTTTTCTGGAACCATCCTGTTTCGCCTACCACGTCTCTCAACCCCGCGGCATAAATGAAACGTGATATAAATAAGTAAAAGTACCGAAGTACGTTTTTTTTTTTTTTTTTTTCATATGTCGTACTCTCGATGTGTGGTAGTAAATACCCAAGTCTTCACACATTTCCGTTGCATTATTAGAACTTGAGTTACTGGCTGAGCTGTGAGTGGCCATGTGTTCTGTATAAGACCCTTGTTTTTTTTTCCACTGTTCTCGAAACATCACATCTGTTGTCGTACGAAGCCTGCCACTTTTCGTCAGTTTTCTTTCTTGCGTCGTTTGTCTTCACATCCATTCGAGTCTGCTTGTCGTATGTGTTGTCGCTATTGTCTTCGTCCATTTTAGTTCCCATTTTCCATACACCTGATTTGTTTGGTTTATAGTTATTCTTTTGTTATTTGTTGTCTTTCTGGATACAATGATTACATTCATTTAAGGAATTTTTCTAAAATTTCCAATTAAATAAAAGACGAAAAATCCGTTTGTCCGAGTTTTGCATCTTTGCAGACTGTAAAACAAACTTCCAGACCAAAAGCATAACGTAGTACCAGAAACAAGTCTGAGTCCACTAAATTGTGCTGTCTCTTGGACTCAGAGACAATTGACCCTCGTTACCTATCTGCCCACAGAGAGCTATGTAGGTCTGGATTTGAATTTATGCATTTCAAATGCGTGCTTTTGAAAATCCACAACAATATTTATAATTTAAACTTCGACTTCAGGTAAGATTGGCTCATAATCTGGCTCATGCATCCTTCTCGTAATATCACTTGTCTAAACCGACACGTAAAAATACGTTTTTTAAATTAAACATGACTGCAATTTAACGAAAGTAAAAGTATTTTTCATTACCTAAAACTTTCCCTTGCAGTGTAATAAAATAATAAAAATTTTAGTAAGAAATTTGATACAAATTCAAAGCAGGCTTTAGTGTAAACAATTGTTGGATTAGAGCAGTTTGATTGTGATGGATCCAGCAGAATAAGGGTTGTCATACTTCGGGGATACCTGAGGCGCTTGTGAAAAATCGCGAGGGTAGAGTAGGTCAAGTTTTTGGTGTTTAGAATATTACTCCAGGTAAGTTTGCCCGGGTTCGAAATTTCAAACGGCCTCTCGGTAAACTAATAAATTAAGTATTATATTTAAATTTAAAAATAATAACTGTAAAAATGCATTTTGGACGTATAATTTAGCAAACTATTTATCGTGCGAATAATATGTAGGCTTTTTTTAATTCCCGTCGTTATAAACTCTTGAATAGCATAGCTGGGTTTATCAAACCTTGGCAATAAAAAAATCCTGGTCACGTGACTGAGATGAACTACCCTACCCCAGCGAGTGAATTTTCATAAGCGTCTCTGGAGACAAACGCGGTGCGATGATGCATGTAGTACAGATTGCATACACGTAGGCGCGGTGTTCTGTCTACACACGTGGTCGCATCGCGTTGTTTCCCGAAGTTGTGCACCCCAACTTTGAACACAAATTACAGTAAAACACTCTTACGGACATTAGTAATAGTTATTTCTGGAGCTTGGTCTTTCACTTTCCGAACTTCATGTGTACTACACCCGCTGAGTTAACTGAAACCCCGTGAAATACGTTAACTACACGACCGCCCCCTCCTCTCTACTCACTAAACTATTATCGCCGTTCCATCGAAGTCACGCAAACCAGCTGGGACACATATAATCACGTCACATGCAAAGTGGATACCTTAGTCCAAATAATCGCAAATGACATTAGTACAGTTGAGTCTGTGAAACCAGTACTGTTGACTGCAATTGCAAATTATGTATATTTACAAAAGAATCAATCTAAAGCAAAGAGCATTTCGATATCTCGATTGGTTTGACAAATAATCGAAAACACATTTCACGTATTTTGACCCCCTTAACTAAAGAATTTCGAAACGTCTTGGAGTCCTGTCATAGACACTTGTAAACGTAACCAACTGAAGTAAAAATCACGACGACAGTCAATTGTGTACCAGTGATATAAACGTTTCATACAAAACACATTTTGTCACTTATTTACTGCTTGGGGTCGAATTAAAAAAAATCATAAAACTGCTTTTTGGGTATTTACGTAAGAAACATTTTGAAGGATTCAATAGATACATATAGTTAATGGAAAACATATTTTAAGGTATTTTCACCTCTTAAGTGTTGAATTTCAGAAAATCCTGAAATTGGCTTATATGCATTTTTATGTGTGTCTTATTAAAGTAGAATTGACGATGATAGGTCGTCTTGTTCGAGCTAAATCGACGTTTCTTTGGAAATACATTTCACTCATTTTCACTCCCTTAGATGTCGAATTACGAAAAAAAAAAAAAAAAAAAAAAAAAAAAAAAAAAAAAAAAAAAAAAAAAAAAAAAAAAAAAAAAAAAAAAAAAAAAAAAAAAAAAAAAAAAAAAAAAAAAAAAAAAAATCTCGTCTCAGTGCTTACCTACGTCCTGAGGGGAACACACACAAATTCACTATTCTAGGTTCAGTGGTTTGGGCCACAGTTTGATGTGTCAGTGTTCTCTTTTGTAAATAGAGAAAGCAGTGAAAACAATAAAACCGTGCATAAGAGAGAAAGAGAAGTAACATGTCGAATGATAAATGTATGTGATGAAGAGAAGATGAAAAGGCATATCACTATTCCAGTTAATTGTGCAACGATATGATATGCGGCAGTAAAAGGATAGTCGGACAGTTATATTAAGAAAGCCAGACAGGTATGACTATTGTGACGGAAGCAGGAAGTACAATGTCAACGACTGGTAAGAAATGAAAACCACCGAAGACGAAGACTCATTTGACTGTTGGGTAGTGCGGAAAACTGTAAAGGAATTTTACACAAAAACAGTGCCTATAAAACTGCGATCTGCATTATGAGATAAATCATGTTTTTAGAGAACATGCAAGTACTAAAGCAGAGGATAGGGTTCCGGTTTAAATAATTAAAAGAGTGTATGCTCTACATAATGGACAGGAATGACAGAGTGGCACGCATGCTTCTTGAGAAGGATAAAGGATAATATATAACTAAGGCTGCCTGGCGAAAGCAGTGCAAACATGTGAGGATCCTAGAGGAAATGTACTGAAATAATAACGGTTTGATGGGCATCACTATCGATAGTGTAACAATGAACTTGCAGGACGGTGATAGTGACTGTATCAGTGTGACACAGAGTTCAGTAACAGTGCAAACAGCAACAATGCAGGCAACATTAGCAATACACGTGGAAACAAGAACATAATTTAAGAGTGCATGGTATGTAATTGAGCGCTAACAATATCAGTTCACAAATGTAGGTTACTCGAAGACAATTTGAAAGTATAAAAACAGCAATCCTAGACAATAGTTTTTGCCAACTTTCTGAGCAAAACTGTTTCTCGAGTAACGTACTATACACCTGAAGAACAATCTCTGACGCCGAACTCTCGAACTTTTAACTGCGGCGCAAGAGGTAACGCTTAACAAATGCATAATTGTATATAAATGTTTGCTCATAAAGTTGGCAAATGTGATTCTATAGGATTGTTGTTCTGTACTTTTTCTATATTGACTTTCAAAAAGTGTATATCTCAATTGAAGAATTCAGCGCTCATTTATCTACCACGCTGCCTTAATTAAGGTTAGGAAAAATGTTCGTATCCTACACATTTATTGGTAGAGTTACTTTTGCTGTGTCCGACCGCGTTGGTCAAGGGCCCAGGGTTCTATCCCCGGCCGGGGCGGGGAGGAAAATGTACAGTAACCTCCCTGGGATCAAGCCTGGGTGTCGTGTTGTCCCATGATCCCTATCCTGCGATAGGTATTGGCGAACCATTGCAGTTTCACGCTCTCCTAGTCGCACCTCGAGGTTCTAACCAGTACTTGGGCTCAAAACCAATCATCGTGTGTTTAATGTGTTGTGACACGGACAATCGTCTTGTACACTGCCAATTTCCCCACTTGGCGCCTACTATCCTGGTGATTACAGTGGCGTACCGTAAAACGGCGTGATTAGAAACACTGGGGTGAATAGAAACTAACTTAGGAATAAATTTCTAGCTGACACCTTTCACTTAAAAAATAAATAATTACTATAAAACTACTGTTTGTAAACGGTTTTTAACTTGCCTACCCAAGAACAGAATTTTAAAAACAGATTTAATACCGTTATTTTAGTTTTAAAATTGTGTTTCTATTCACCCCAGTGTTTTACCTCGTTTTACGGTAGCCAATATTTGTGTAAAAAAGTGGGGGAGGATATTAACCTGAAAATAATATAATAAACACCGACCATCCCTTTAAAGCGGTGGTCCTCCCCCGAGATAATTTGGATTTAAATGCGTAAAATAGTGCTATTTTTAGCAGTTTTTTTTGTAACGAAACTTCGAATACTATACTAGTCCAAATATTTTTTAATTTTTTTGTATGAATTTGATTTTCAATGTTTTGTGGCTACGCCACTGGGCGATTCACCACATGACTGCGGCCTGACAATTACAGCGTCAGATCATAAGGTATCAACTTTACTGTGCGGAGTAGTATATAGGATAAATTGTTGTAGGTTTGTCATCGCCTCTTTCGACGCGCGATGGCGGAAGGACAACAAACCGGCCATTCCTGGACTAGAGAAAGAAATTTATCTGTCTTTCAAACATCCAAACCGTCTGCGAATCGAACCCTAACATATTTACCACTCATATACACATCAATTGTTACGCGTTTTATTTTGGACACTAACTAGAATCCAAATACCTACAAGTTTGTGTCATTTTCGCAATTGACTCTTGACTTACTTGACACTTCCTAGAGGTCACCAAACCAATAATAAAGAAGCAACTAAATTAAGGCCCAATCAGCGAGCACCCAATGAACACCAGTTGTCTGCTTCAACTTCTTGAAAGTTAATCTACGTGTTAGTAAACACTTGAATTTATCCTATCTCTATATCAACTTTATACATGCAGACATGATAGCTGTAGGGAATTAGCACATCTACAGCATCTTCATCAATTTAAATATCCGCTCTACAGATGAATGGGATAATGTTTGTATATGTTGACCATAATAATTTTATTTATCTATTTATTTTTTGGTATTTCACAACGTTACATTAGGAGTCAATTATATATAGGCCATATGTGTGTATGTTTATTTATTTACACATGATTTATTTGACAAAACTGTGCAGTTAAACGTGCTTTAAAAATGGTTACAATTTTACTTTAACTGTGTTAAATTTATTGATCGGATGGTAATAACTTTAAATTCCAGAGTAGCAACTTTTCAAAGAATCTGACATACGCTTTTACACTTGACTGATTCATCTTTTTTGAGTGTTTTATTTATGACACACCATAATCCACTTTTTAAGGCCAAAAGCAACTGTTACTATTACTTGCACTGAAGTAACGAAATGTGAAGTGATTTGTCGTTTCCTTTGTAGACACATAATTTTGTGAAGCTTAGGTTGGGATGATATATAGGCCTACTTTGCTTGTATGACTTCAGTAATTTTGACCACTTGTGAGGGCGTCTTCTATTTACACTATGTTATGTCTGCTTTAATACAATATAAAATTTACAGCACTTGTGGTGGAATGAAGGTCTCAGGTTTATTTTAGAACTTAAAATGTCGACTGACCTAACATCAAAAATGCACATCACACAAAAAGAATTGCCAAAATTTGCCGGAGTTATGTAAAACAAGATATAAGAGAGCAGAGTTACCAGTCACTAAGGCGGTGAATATTCTGGAGGACTTGAGCAGTTCTTGTCTTGGTCGCGTTGCCTCAACACCTACTGGACGGACCGGTAAAGTTGTCCCAGGGTCGTTGAATCTGCTTCTCACCTTGGCTACAGTCAGGGTCATTATTCGCAAGGTTGGCGAGACACCTCGTCCTCACTATCTGTACTCTGGCTGCAGCATGACGTAACGGAACTTGTTTGACTGACATTTTTGAGCAATTCTTGCATTGGGATGGTATTACAGACTAAACCGTGTTTTGACATACACCATTGCGAGCGAATGCTGCCGTGTTGCAGAAAACCTTCCCAATAATTAATTTGTTTTGTCATTGTTGTATTTTTGTTTGTATTCGTGTCGAACTTTGTGATCGAACGACTGGATTCCTTTCCGGAACGGTCTTTGACAACAGTTATTACCTTAAAATGGGGTGAATAGGGACGACGGAGTGAAAAGGGACTAAACTTTAATTCGAAAACAGGTCTAGTAACGATTTTAAATCCCTACTTTTTCTTAAGTTTACCAAGTTAATACTTTTACAAGAAGTATTATTATTACAGTATAATTTGATTTAAGATAAATGTCTAAGCTAGGAACCTGTTTCTAACGTTGTCCCTATTCACTCAATTTTAAGGAATTCACTTTTATTTATTTGCTTTTATTTTTATTGTGGTGCTACCACTTCTAATTTATTTTAATGTACATCCAATCAAAAACTTAATATGTACTGATAAAAACATTGCATTTGGGCAACAAAATAAAAACAAAGTAAGATGTTTCAGCAACAGGTATATTTATTTCGTCATATACAAACAGATTATTTGGTTGCGCCAAACAAACTTTGTTAATCTTAACTAAACCTTTCTCGTAGAGTACCTGCCCGATAGGGGAAGCCGGGGCACAATGCAACAAAAATTAGTTTTTATTATTTTTCTAGTAGAGTTTTATGAATACTAAACAAATATTGCCGTCTAAAGCTACTACAACATCCAATACACAAAATAAAATAAAAGAGGTCAATACCAAAAAAATTGTCATACTTGAAAAATCATGTTCAAAACACTTATGCACATGTTGCAAAGTGCCCCTCGTGTGGGGCATGTTGCAACAATGAAAGGGGCACATTGAAACATCATTTTAAACTGAATTATCAGATTGCAAATCGTCGCTGTCACTGTCTGTGCAGTTGATACACACATAAAATGGATTGTTTCC
>PNEQ01003846.1:0-17046 GCA_003012365.1 Medauroidea extradentata
CGGGTGAATAGGGTCAATGGAATATTTACATATAATCAACGAAATTATAATTTTTCAATGAAATTTGGATATAAATTCTGAAAGTACACATTAAGACCCATAAATTGATGCCATAATCTAACAGATTAAATTTAATGGTTCAGTGCTACAACTTCATTAACATGTAAAGTGACCCTATTCACCCCA
The DNA here is from genome assembly GCA_003012365.1 of Medauroidea extradentata. Lineage (NCBI taxonomy): Eukaryota > Metazoa > Arthropoda > Insecta > Phasmatodea > Phasmatidae > Medauroidea > Medauroidea extradentata. The sequence goes on from PNEQ01003846.1 coordinate 187, forward strand.
TTCTACGGTATGTCGTCTCGGTGGATCTTCCGATTGCGGCGTGGGCCCGTCCTTATGACGTAGGTGTTTGTGCCCATCGCCTTTATCACTGTATGGGGTCCGCTCCATTTCGGACCGAGCCCTGCACAGAAGTTTTTCGGTGTGGATGATAGCAGGTGCTCCTTCACGAATACTTGCTGGCCGACCCTGAGCTGGTTTGGTGGTCGCGTCGGTACAGCCACCCACTTTGCAATGTAGTTATTTTGATTCTCGCGCGCTATGTGTATGTCGCTGTCGCGTCTCTCTCGGCGCTGTTCTCCCGTCTCTGGGTTTGTTGTCTTACCGGCCTGTAAACAGTTAAATTCACCCGGTAGTGGTAGGTTGCGACCTTGGAGTAGCGCAGCTGGGGAGTACCCAGTGGCATCGTTTATTCTGCGCCATATGGTGAATAGCGCCTGGGGCAGGTGTTCAGCCCATTTGCTGTGATCTTGGCTGTTGCGTAAGCGGAGGCGGAGTTGTACTTTTATATCCTGATTCCGCCGTTCGGTCGGGTTCGCCCTGGGATGGTGCACCAGCGTGGTGTGTGCTGTTACGCCCCATTTTGTACACAGGTCTCGCTATTTCTTCCCGCTGAACTGGGTACCATTGTCTGACAACATGACTCGCGGGTAACCCCATCTGGGGAAAAATTCGTTTTCCAGTACTGCAGCAATGTTACTGACGCGGGCGTTTACATCGTATGCCTCTGGCCATCTTGAAAACAGGTCCGTTATTACCACTATGAACCTTTTGCCTCGCGAAGTAGTGGGGTATGGTCCCATAATATCCAAGGCTACCGTATCGAAGGGTCCGGTTGGTACCCTGGCTTGTTGCTGCTGATTGCCATCTGTGCACCTGGCCTTGAAGTGGGTGCATGGCAGGTATTTACGGACGTACTCTCGCACTTGGCACGCTAGACCGGGCCAGTGGAAATGTTGCAGGACGTTCCGCGTGGTTTGTTTAGCGCCTGGGTGTCCGGCATGTTGACCACTGTTAATGAACGCAAGGACTCTTGCCCTGTCCACGTAGGGTACATACACTTTCCACTTTTCGCTGCCTGCGCACGGTCGTGTTTCCAGTCTGCCGTCCACGACGCACCATCTGTCCAGTACCTGCTGACCACATTGTTTACGTTTCGCCAACGCGTCGGGCGCAGTTTGCTGTGAAATTATTACGTCAATATATAGCTGGTCAATGTGGGTGTTATCTGTGACGGTTATATTGTTGCACGTGATTGCGTCTGTACTGTTTGTTTTGGACACCGGGGGCAACATTTCCTCCCACTCCTCTTTGTCGCGCGCGGTCGTGTTTTGGTCCGGTGACCTTGACAGTGCGTCCGCCAGCTGATTTTATGCTCCTGTTACATGTTCCACGTGGAAGTCGAATGACTGTAATAATAGTGCCCATCTGGTGAGTTTACTATGGACCTCGCGAGTGTTGTGTAGCCATACTAAACACCGGTTGTCGGTGCGTAATGTAAAGCGTCGGTACTCGAGGTAAGGTCTGTACCGCTTAAATGCCCACACTACCGCGAGACACTCTCGCTCATTGACGTCGTAGGGTTTTTCTACTGGGCCAAATTTTGCACTGCTATAGTCTATGATGTGTCGTTCTCCGTTCTCGCCTATCTGAAACAGCACTGCTCCCATTCCTCGTTCACTGGCGTCTGTTTGTACGTATGTAGGTTTGTTGGGATCATGGCATGCTAGCGCTGGGCATTGTCTGAAACTGGCCTTGACGTCCTCGAAGCTTTTCGCCACATTACTTCACCACTAGAGACAGTGGTGGCAAGTTGCACTGTTTGTTTACACTGGTTCAGATTACGGGTATCTACAAGATGTGGGCGGACAAAGTTGTGTGTAGCAGCGGTGTCAACAAGAGCATAACATATTTTACCATTGATAGAAATTGGAATGTGGATTAACTTACAGTCCTGGGCGCTGTTGATGCTGAGTTGGTGGAGCAGTACCTGCTGTGGCGTCCAGTTCGTGTCGGTTGTTGTGGAGGTCGGGGGGAGGGCGATGTCCGGCCGTCCTACCCCTGCTCCCCGTTTCCCGCCGGCGGTGACCTTGCTCCACCTCCTGCTGGGCGCTCCGGTGTGTTGGGACACTCGCTGTGCCAATGGTACATCTGTTCTCCTGGGCAGTACCTGCAGGGGTACGGTGGTTTCTGTGTTTTGTCCCACTGTCGTCTCTCGTCGTGTTGCACTTTCTTGACGTAGCTAATTTTCTCTGGCGGTGGCATGGTTTTGTGCACTGAATCGGCCGTGTCCGGTCTCCCTCGTCACTATCGCCCCCTGCTGCGTAGCCACTGCTGTGGGGGCGTGGCTTGGTGTAGCTCGGGCTGGCCCGTGCCGAGTCGTTGTATGCGAGACTGTCTATGACCATTATAGATCGCATGAAGTCCTCGTAACTACTGTGTATTAAGGGTACAACTCTGCTGCGGAATTCTGGCAACACTGTAGAAGCTACAACATCGAGCACTTCTGTTGTTGACATACCGCAATGGTACTGTTTGATCAAGTTAAATTTTCGCATAGCAAATGCGGTGAGTGACTTGCCCCGCTGCTGTGTTTGAAGCACTGCTCTGCTACGCGCTTGTAACGACAAAAACGTGCTGGCGAATCGCAGCTGAAACGCGGTGAGAAACTCGTCCCATTTCATACCGTAATGTGTCACTGACTTGAACCAATGTCTTGCATCGCCTGAGAGTTGGTTTCCTACGCAACTAGGCCACTTGTCTTCGCACACGCTATACCGGTGCATTCTGGTTGTGCAGTCTTCTATGAAGGCTTGCGGGTCTTCCGTTGTCGCCCCTGAAAAGTTCGGTAATGATTGGAACCTGTTTGGTGTTTTTGGTCCCGCACACGTGTATCCCGCGCATGGTAAACTGGTTGGCGACGTGGGTGGTAGCGCTAAGGGTGTCCCCAGGTGTAGTTCGGGTTGCGTGTTCTGTCCTAATGTTTGCGAATGGACTTGCTTCCGCGTGCACTCGTGGCATTTAAACCCGGTGTCTGTCGGTGCTGGCCACTCGTTCCGCGGTACGCATCGCTGATGTGCTTAGTATCCACACATCTCACACTTCCATACATCAGCCCCTGTGTTGTAACACACTGGCTGTTAACAGCGTGTTGGTTGTAGCTCGTTCCCGCTCAATAGGTCGTGGATGTATTGTTTGGTCCCTGGTTCACATCTCGCGCAAGTGAATTGTCCATTCAGCACGTTTCCCGCTTCGTGTGTTGTTACACAGTATGTATGATATTGGCTCCTGCATGTCCTGCAGTTGAGTGTTGGCGGTCCGTTCCTGTCGCACCATAGGAGATTACCGCGCTGTTGTCTCATTGTCATTGGTGTTTGCGCTTGCGGCAGATGCTTGCCTGTATTGCACTGACATGGTGTGGTTAGCAGTGGGTTGCGGAATCCGGGGCTATCCCGTGGTCGCATACAGTCCCAACAAAGTTCTGAGTTTAGCCCGAGTAATGTTTGTGCGACAGATGTCCTGCGTGCGCGGTTTACGCGTTCGATTGCCTCCCGGAGGCGTACTTTCCCGTCTGGGCTGTCACATTGGCAAATTGACCCCGCGCGCCCGAATTCACCAATGTTTGGATTGCCGACTGGCCTGACGTAGGCATGGCAGTGGGTAGCCGCTAGTCCTCCCGAAGTTTGCATTCTTGGGCTGTGCTAGCCTCGCGCCTAGGTGTCGGATTTTCCGCGTTCGCGGCAGGCCCCTTGTTCGCCAGGCCGGTGGGGTGTTGTTTACCGGTCTGAGGACGGTTGGGGGAAGGGTTTGCTGTGCATGCTGCCTCCCTCTGACGTCACGCCTGTGGTATGCGCGCAGCCCGCCTGTCATGCCGTGCTGTCTCGCTTTTCGCGCGCGTTTGCACAAACACTGTCTTTTCTGTACTGTTTCACTGTCCCGTCACTGACTTGTACACTGTGAAAAGTTTGTTTAGAATTTCACTCGGCAGTCCAAACACTTTCACATACCTGATGTTGGCGATGTGTTGATATCACGTCGATGTTGCCACACGTTGCAGGGTGCCACTTGACGTGTTGGTGGTGAGGGCAAAGGGGGTGAGAGCATCGTACTTACGCCCTGGAGGGTGCCGGCTGCTGCTGGTGACGGTCGTAGGTCTACCGCCCGTGTGGCGAGTCCCCTCTGTATCCTCCACGTCGAGATGAGTGTTGTGGTGAAGCTGGAAAGCGGCAGGTTGATAGGACTAGCTCCTGAAGGACCATGAATTGGCCATGGCCAAATAACTTACCCGCATGAATAGATTTCACCACTGGTTTATTGCATTATTATTGGCACACTATATACTGCACGTAACGTGCCATAAGTGGTCCCCACGTCTATAGCCGGTGGGTGGCTAACACGGTAAACGCGGACACTAGTTACGCGACGATATGCTTATGTTGAAAAATAAATCCCTGGGCGCAAGAGCTTCCAGGGATGGAGGTGGCTCTACTCCTGGACGATTTGAATTACTGTTACGTTAATAAGTTCCGGAAAATACTAGAAAAGATTACTATTGCAGCTACATGATAAGACAAGATACGGTGATGGTCCAGGAGCCGCGTACACGTGGCCGACCTCGTACACGCCCGAGACAAGAGTACTGAGCAATGGCGCACACTCCCGCTAGTAGCTGAGAGCGCCCGCCAAAACTATTCTTCGCGTGACCGCTTTAAGCATGTGGTGTTGAAACTGTATACATAAAAAGACACTAAAATTTACATTAGACATAATTGAGCCCTTGGAGATATTGACATAATTAGTTTGGTTGAAATTGCATAATTAAACTTACGTACGGAAATTAATTTATTTGTGCCTTTCGCTCCGGTTGGCTTGTTAAGCTGTCTCTCTAAGTCCGAGCTGGCACTGTTTATTATTCTCACACACGTAGAACACTTGGATACAACACATTAATTCCTATTCCTATTTTAAGTATAAAAGTTACCAATGCATTGAGCGGTCTTTTAAGTTGTTGGGTTGTCTGTCTGGGCCGCTCTCAGCGGTCCAACGTCGTTGAACACTTTTGAAATAACTTTGCGTAATAAATTCGTTTGCCTTGTTTGTGGGTGCTCAATAATTCGCTAAAAATATGGAGATTGCCTCTCTATATTTAGTTTGATCTAGCAACTCCCGCACTGTCTGTTCAGGCGACATTCGCTCCGACGTTGATGCACGTCGTGATCAGCGACGGCGTAATGCTTGTCGTAACGACCAATGTCCCTTGTTGAGCTGGCGTTGGGGTGTGTTGCGGTGCTGTTACTTGGATGTTTCGCTTTAAATCTGGGCACTTTCTTTTGTATTAGCTTGCTAACCACATGGCCACATTAAGCGCTCAGTTGGTCCCATCAGTACCGGTGCATGCAGGGTGCCTTCCGAATGCCGCGGGCCGTTGTCGGGTGTACTGCCCGTGATGCTGGTGTGTGTGTTGACGAACGGTCGCGATGCACTCGTGGGCTGTTGAGCGCACGTCAAAGAGTACCCTCAACACCATCGGCCACGCCTCTATATTTACTTCACTTGACTTGCGTAGCGGCTACTGGCAAGTGCCAGTGCGCCAGAGTTACAGGAAAAAGGCGGCATTCATGGCCTCCGACGGCAGTCGGTACCAGTTCTGCACCATGCCGTTTGGATTGCAAGGTGCTCCGGTATCATTCCAAACCATGATGGTCCAGGTCCTGGAAGGCCTGTCGGGCGAATTCAACCTGGCCTATCTGGATAACGTACTCATTTTGTCGAGGACATGGGAAGAACATCTAATGGACCTGTCACTGGCTTAACATGCACCGTCAACAAGTGCCAAATCGGCAAGAGCGAGATAGAGTTTCTGGGACACGTTGTGAGCGAGGAAGGGATGAAAGCCAACGCCGAACATCTGTGCCTAATCAATGACTACTAACCGCCCACCGCACACAAAAACTGTGTTAAGTTCTTCAGGCTCATTAATTGGCTCAGGGAGCACATACATGGCTTCGCGACAATCACAGCACCACTAACAGCGCTATTGTCACCAAAGAAATGATATGTCTGGACTGCCGAGGCAGAGGAAGCGTTCCAGCATGTCAAGCTGAAATTTGCGCAGTGTAGGACGCTGGTGCACTACAACTGTCGGCGCACCCTCTATCTCCAGACTGATGCAAGCCAGGAAAAAATAGGTACAATATTATACCAGTATGGCGACCGAGAAGAGCGACGGGTAATAGATTACGCGAGTGCGAAGTTTGACCTAACTGAGAAACGCTATCACCTGAACGAACAGTAATGCCTCGCAGAGGTATGGGCAATGAATCACTACAGCGTTTATTTAGAATATCAGCGATTCGTGCTACACACAGATAATCCGTGCCTGCTATGGCTGCAAACGATGCGAGACACGCGCAGCAAACTGGCAAGGTAGTCGATGGCCCTACAAACATACGACTACGAAGTCGAGCACATAGCCGGTCAGGAGAAACAGCTGGCCGATGCGCTGTCCCGCGCCCCCCATCCCAATGTCATAGTATGTGGCGAGACCGACTGGGAGGACATGTTACCACCAGAACACCCACAACGCAAAAGTGCACAGCTATTCCAACTCACTGCCTAGGAGCGCCCTGAAATCGTCAACACGATATACTACCACGTCACAGAGGTGCGGCAGGACTGCCCACAGTGCCAGCAAAAACGTGCAGACTGCGAGACCAGAACAGTAGACTACTGGAGGGTGGTAGATGGGCGAGTGGAGAGCCGCACCCCTTCTAAAGTAGGACCATTGAAACTGTTCGTGCCCGAGGGAGAGCGCATGAAAATACTGCGACACGCACACGACAGTCAGTTCGCCGGCCACCCAGGCGCACACCGGACACAGCAGAACAACGCTAACCTGTTCTACTGGCCCGGCGTGAGCCACGCGATGCGAGAATATGTGCGACAGTGTGGCATCTGCAACCGCTACAAGTCGGGATGCCCCGACTGCAACAGCAGCTGCAGCTCCGCATCCCCACCAGACCGTTCGAGACCGTAGCCCTCGATATCATGCGGCCTTACCCCAGAACAACAGGTGGAAAGAGGTTTATCCTGGTCGTCACCAACCTGTTCTCGCGGTGGACAGAGGCTTGCACGTGTGTCAAAACACTAGTCAGAACTTTGAACACTGAATTTTACACCCGCTGCGGGTACCAAAAGGTCCTACTATTCGGACAATGGTTCCCAGTTCACCGGCAGGATGTGGAGAGATGCTTGCAAGAAGCAAGGAGTGTACCACCATACCACAGCCATTTATCACCCACACGCCAACCTGACGGAATGGTGATATCAGGACTTGAAAATGCAACTACGTATCCATGTGTGGCGGAAGCATGACAGCTGGGTGGAACATCTGCCGGCAGCACTTTTCACACTCCGTTGCTGGGTGAACACGACAACCGGCCAAACACACGCCGCTGCAAAGTTAGGAGGTAACTTGAATCTGCCGGGCGAGTATCACTGCTCCCCAAGGGAAGAGAAGCCAGAAGACGACAGTAGGAGAAGCGGGAGAGCAGCCCAGCATGCCGCCATGCGAGGGAACCAACAGCACTACACGAGTCAGTGGCTGAAGAACATGAACTGACCGCCGACAGGCTTCTGCCCAGGTCAGAGAGTATAGACGAAGACTCATCCGCTGTCAGCCGGAGGCAAGAAGTACTGCGTGGGGTTCGCAGAGAAATGGAGCGGACCACAGCTATCTGATACGACGCGGAAGAGGGAGAGTGGTGAAGCTCCACCGGGATGATCTGCGCCTGGCACAGAGCGACACGGAAACCTAGAACCCCACCCCCACAATGCCGGAACGGGTACTAGGTGTATCAGGCCCCTTTTCGCAGGCAGCCCTCCAGGTCCAATGGCTATGGAACCTGGTACCCAGGAAAAACCAGCCAGCCATCAAGAGGAAGGATCGTTGTGCTCCCCAGAATCTGACATAACTAGGCCAACAGATACGGAGGGGGAAGGAAGCCCTACTGCCATGAGTGCACATGCCCCGACGCGGAGCGTCGGGACGTCGCCGAACAGCGGACGCGGCAGTCGCAACCACGGTGACATCCCAGGAGGAACGGTTCCTTCAACCCACGGCTTGCCACCGAGGGAAGACAGCGGCCGGGCACCCTCAGGCTCCGCACTGAAAAATACGCCGTGCCGCATGGGCGACACCTGGACGGCGAGGACACCCTATCCCTCCCCACTGTGGCCTGCCTGGACACAGATCCCGGGACTACACAGCGGCCACCCCAGGTCGCTGATTACAACCTGGACAGATAGCGGAGGCCCCTGGCCTCCTCTCTGCTCCGAGCGCCTGCACTGCGGGGTGCACCCCGAGTGCCCCACCTGCGAGGGCAACAGGGCGCCTCACCACGCCCAGACCGACGGAGACACGCTCTACAACCCAGAAGAGGCGCTACCGACTCCGACCGAGGCCGACGGGCCCGTGGAGCCACCCCTGCTGCAGGTAAAAGACGGCAGGCGTCGTGGTGCACAGACGGGCTCCCGGGGCAGAGGGGCCGTTTGATGCGGACTAGGCCGCGTGCCCTTCAAAACAGTCCATCGTGTGCACCATGCATCGAGGGAACACGCCCGGTGTTCAGTACCGCCGTCGCATATGGTAACGTGCCCGGCGGCGTGGCCACAAGAGGCCATGGCGTCCAGACACCACCCCCGCCAACGAACACAACCCCCATGTATAGCGGAGCTTACTTAAACCAAGGGCCATTGGTAGGAATGTGCCCCGTTAAGCCTAAATATAGCAAAACACCACGGGGACCTTTTACCCTCGGTACGAGTGTTGTAAAGTGAGGGCAATGGGAGTGTTTGTGCCAAGTAATTTAGGGATGTAAAGGGCCAGGAGTAACCTTGTCTATATAAATTCAAACGCCCAAAAAGACTTGTTGGGCCTAACCTTAAAACCCCGTAGAAACACCCCTGCGCCCAACGTGAAGATGGACTCGTCCAACCAGCAAACTCTGCCACGTAATTTCTTTAAATCCTATAATTGTTAAATTGCTCTTCTTAGTAATAATATTGTTTCCAAAATTTTTACTTTATTGATAGTAAGGTAATTCTCTTTTATTAACGTAATTTAAATTCATGTAACGCAAAATATTGGTTGACACAAAATTCTTCAAAATATAAATATGAACATTCCAAACAATCATTTGGACACTAATCAGCAAGTATAATTTTTATTCAATTTTCCAGTGCTTTTGTTTGTATGTTTGTAAGTGTTTTTGTGCGTTAAGAAGTTTTGGCGCGCTCAGCGGCGTGATCGCCCTGAGCCCGCCAAGGCTTCGGCAGTTGATGACTCAGCGTGTAGAGGCGGTTCGGCTCCGGTCGCCCGGGCACCAGCATCTCTTTTCATTGTCTAATCATTTAACCCGCAATAGTTTTATTTTTGTCAGGAACCTTTTTTAACTTTTAACTTCAGTGCCCGGGTTAACTCCTCCCTCCTGTCGACTCGATTCGCACCCAGGGGCTTTTCATATTATCAATTTTCCATTCCCACCACGTGGGATTTTGCCGCGCTCCGCCTACCGGACGGGCTTGTTCTGTGACCATTTCAAAAATCGCCAACGTTTGCATTTGTGTACTGGAGAACGATGTGCCTATACTTTTGTGTTATTTATTGACTTTGCCGCTTCACGGCGCTTCAGGGTGAGGGACCCTACAACCAGACGTGAGTATATATATTCCTTGGGTGTACAGGTGCCCGAAATTCCTGTCAAGTGCTTTATTTGTGTGTGTATATGAGCGTTGCAAGGGCCATAACACTCCCCGAGCTTAAGTACATAACGACGGAGGACAAGGAGAGTTACGAAGCCGGTTGTCGGCCACGCGACCCTGAGACAGCACCACTCATAACATCTGAGGCGGGTCTCTTCTAACCGGCTGGCACCTAGTCGGGAACATTCGCTTAGCATGCTAGTAATTTTTCACCGTAAACCATCTCCTCCACCCTTGTCCCCATCACAATTTATCAAAACGTATTTTTATCAATTTATGAAATACTTCCTTTGCTCACTAATTTAAGAAAAGGCTACAACAACCTTTATTTACTTAATAAATTTAATAATGGAAAAAGTGGGTGGAGTTTTGAGTCCGACCGCCACGATTACTGAGCCAAAAAGTACGACATTCTTGGTAACATGACAAACTACAGCCAAACAACAAGGGGGTCCAGCTAGGTAGGGTGTAGCTAGGTAGTGCAATGTTACCTCGAGCTTCATCCTAGGTGATATTGCTTCCCTCATGACAGTGTCCTGTCCCTGAACTTTGGGTGTTATTAACTCCAGTAACGTTTCAAAGTTTTCTGGAGTCATTCTTAAGCACTTTGCATACTCTTTCTCATCCTCAACAGCTAGTTCCCTCAATAGCAGTCCAGATGCTCCACTTGTGTTTCTCCTACGTAACCAATCCCGCAACCATACACTTTTTTCCATTCTCTGGTCTCCTAAAAATTCCTGTACATCTTGTAACAATGCTTGTGCACACTTTTTCAAACACTTTTTTGAGAGCCCGACGACGACTACGATTGTGCATTGTTGCTGGTAGCCACTTCTTACCTAAACTATCCCACATTGACACCACACGTGTGGACGGATACTCTACCAAGTGTAGAATAGTAGAGTAGTGAGAGGAATATTTGCTCTAGTTACTAGGCGTAGTTATTCTACCCGTCTAAACAGCCCTTTATTCCTACAGCACAACAGAATGAAACATTCACTTCTAAGTGAACGTTTGTTATACTTCTTGAATTACTATAAAATTAACATACTAAGCGAATGAATCATTCAAACGATCAGCCCAAAACTGATCAATTTTGGCACAACGATTCAAATATACGAATACTTAAAATCAATTTTGCCCATCACTAGAATATAGTGCACAATATTTCTGCGTTAAATGAGAGGACTTGGTTTTGTTTGTCCATTACGTGCACATTGCCTCTTGTCTGACTCACACTGTGCAAGGAGGTTCCGAGCAGTGTTTACATTCACATGCAGTGTGCCATGACTTGTGCCATACACAGCAGTACTCTCACTCTTCTGTGTACTGGGGTGGTGCAGGGCGCAGCTCGTGGAATGTGTGGGAGCTCAGGTGGCAGCAATTGTTCACAGTCTATTTCGTCTGTTAGTAACATGTCAGGTCGAGGTCATAGAACAGTAAATCAGGTACTTCCTTGTCCATGCTCGGTACTTGTTCTGCTACAAAGTCAAACAACTGTAGCAGCATCCAATGGGTAAGTTTCTCAGGTTTTGGACTCAGAGGTAGAATATCATTGTAATGAAACAATTATTTCAAACAGTCATTGTTTCAACTGCAATAGGAAATGTATAAAAGCTTAATAAAAATCATCCATTCCAAACAGATAATCAAACAATGGCATACTGATGCTCTAATAAAAATCATCCATTCCAAACAGATAATCAAACAATGGCATACTGATGCTCTGTATGAATATTACTATTGTAGTAACTACATTTGAGATAAACAAAACCATTTCATGAATCACATTTATTTATGGGAAGAAAAAAAAACAGATGTATAATAATTTACATAACTAACAGCTATAGTATTTTTATTATTTTAAAAGTATTTGCTTCAGGATATTCAAAGCAGCTCTTTGCATGTTGATTTTTTCTTCATGCATTACACGTATCTGCTTCATTTTCGTCTTCCTCATTTTATACTTTCTTTCTTCCCTTTCCTGCTGTTTCCTTTCTTGTTTCAGCCTCATCACTTCCACGTCTTTAGAAATGTCTTTCACGTGCATATGCTGAGTGCAGAGTTTCCTTTTCTTAGCAGATGCTGCAAAAGTATACATACAATATAAATTTGTAAGTTAAGCTACAAATGAACAAACTATTTAATTTCTTCTCTGTTTTATATCATACTTATTCAAAAATTCCTATTTCACAAAACTCCTAAATTAAAAATAGGATTTTAATGATTAAGTTGTCTATGTTTTATAAAAAATACTAATTACTAACATTTTTGGACACTGTTCAAAACTTACCTATGGCAAAAGGCTCAACACTTGTATTCTATTACAACCATGCCAAGAGACTGCCATAGGAAAACAGCCTCAATAGTTATTTTTATTTTACACATACATGGGCAAGGTGTAATGGTGTAAACTGCTTACGACAAGCATTACCTCAGTACACATAAAATAAGTCACATATCTATCAGTGCCAACATACACCCCTAAACTTGTAATTTGATTTATTACAGTTATCCAATTAAATAAATTAATGTTATGTTTGATTGCTGATTCTAAATTTTAAATGGTGTTCCTGTTTTAATGAATGTTCAATAATAAAATAACTACATTCATGGTAAATCGCCTTGATGGCAGGCAAGAGGTGTAACCCCTCGACAACCGGAGTACCTCGAAAAGATCAAAAGAAGCTCAGTTAAAACAACACATCTACAATAAACAGTTGAAGTGCATACAACCGTTTTGTTCAACTGTACTTATCAAGCAGTTACCATTAATGTGCCAAATTGGAGACAAAAAGGTAAATGTCATTCACACAGATATAAGACCGAAACACACACAAATTATTTCACTGATAAAAATCACTGCAAAAGTTTTACAATTCACACATGGAAAAGTGTCTTATAAATCTAACAAAATACACTGCACAGTGACTTGTTTTAGTTTTTGTGCGACAATTCTACAGTTCAGAAATGTACTTTTAAAGGTATGAAATTAAAACATTTTACATAACACTGATAATACTAAAACTCTGATTACACTAAACATATGCACAGAATAGTAAGTAATATTTAAATAATTTTATTTAATTAATTACGTGTTTAAAACAGACTAAAAAGTACAAAATAATATTTCCTATGACTATACATATTTGTAAGATTTGTAAATTGCAGAATGTAAAAAAACAGTGGGGCACATGCACCGAATAGTAAGGAGTATAAAAAGTAGCCGTTGTTGAAAAAACTCACACAGCAGTTCATGCATCTACTGTATTTCATTCGCACCAGGTTTTTTTAAATCAAAAATATTGTATTTTCATAAGGCAAATTATTTTTAAATTATTAGTAGATTTCAAAAACATGGGTTATGTATTTTAATAATATTATTCTCTGAGTACAGTACCATAAAATTTAAAAATTTTTAAAAGATTTTATTATTTAAGTAAATATTTGTTTAAAATTTTTTTCTTTGTATATTGCATACTGGTAGTCATCCAGTTCTAAGCTATGTTTAAATCTAGCTCAACAGGATGTTAGCTTAAAATTGATTGCAAATTTGTACTGAAAAGAGAAACAAACAAGAAAGCGAGAAAGAATCTGCCATTTTAGTTACAGTACTTATTCCAAATCACTCTGGATAGCTTCCTGTTAATTCACAACACACAAGGGGCTGTGGCAGTATCTAGACACATTTTACAATTGAGCAATATTTGGCATATTTTACTACAGTCAAAAGTCACAGTTAAGGCGTTAACTGAAGACAAACTGGCAATGGTATGATACATAATATTTTAATTACATAATTAGTAAATTGTGGCAACATAAATTGAGAACTTAACAATACTTGCTTCTGGCAGTACAAACAGTTTTGTATCAAAGTAACCAAGCAACATTTTTTGGTAGTTTTAATTATGTACACCAAGCACGTAAGGAACCTTCAAATGTTGCTTACAAAAACAGAAACAAGGATCATATGGCCTGTGTTACCTTCTGCAATAAACTGAACCAAACACTACACAATCAGCTTAATTTTGCAAGCTGTTTTCTCAATTTACAGGATAGGTTGCTTTTACATAAAAGCCATCCATATGAAAGACTCCTTTCATGTTGCTCTTGTCATCACTACGTACTTCACCTGCTCACTACAATATTGTGAATGTGCTCTACAGACAACTAATTATTTATTAAAACACAAATATGTTTTGTATAACAACTTACTTGCTTGTGTGCCATCTCCTTCATAATACTCATCACTAGATGAGGTAAAATTGATTTGTTTGCTTACAAGCTCTGGCCTGAATAAAACAGGAGAATCTGCTATCTGGACTCTGTTGTCAAACAGGTTTTCCATTGCCTACAATATAAATAGAGATATCATACAAAGTAATAATAATAATAATAATAATAATAATAATAATAATAATAACACATAGATAGGCATATCATACATTTGTACAATTTCTCGTACCAAACTTTAAAAAAAATTACTGTAATGTTACTCAAATAAACCAAGCAACATAAAAAGGTGCAACATACATTCAGTGATGGTGAAATTTTTGAGTATGCAGACTGCATCAAATGCTCAAATATATGTAGTTCATTCACAGTAAAGTTCAGAATTTTCTGTCCCACCAAGGCGATCTAGGTTCGATTCCTGGCGGAGTCGGTCCCCAGATTTTCGCATGTGGGAATCGTGCCGGACAATGCTGTTGGTCAGCGGGTTTTTTCGTGGATACCCGTTTCCCCCGCACTTTCAATCCAGTGGCGCTCCATACTCACCTCATGTCACCCCTCACCAGCGCTGAAGACCTCTATGTTAAACGCTGACCAAAAAATCTCTAAAGCAATCTATAAGTCGTACGTTTGAGAACCTATTATTATCACTTCACTTAACGTAACGTAAACAAAACCATTATTGTGACACTTAGGTATTTAAACTGGCAAGTGATTTTTTTGTTCTTAAACTAACCAAACAATACGCACTGAAGTGTAATCATTTGTATATATAAATATGTTAACTGACAGACTACCATATCAAGCCACAGCCCAAACAACTAGACCTAGAAAAGTGAAATTTTTAGTATGTGTTCGCCTAAGGGTGTAGGCAAGCCCTAGGAAGGGATTTTTCGAAACTGTATGCCTAAAAGAGTTTTCAATGAATCTTTCATTAAGCTCGAACTCCCTCCCTTCTTTTAGGAGGCCACGGTTGACGCAGTGGCTATAGCACTCGCCTCCCACAAAGGCAATATGTGTTCGATTCCTGGCAAGATCGGTCCCCAGATTTTCACATATGGGAATTGTGCTAAACGCTGCCATCCCATTTCCCCCACCACTTCATACTCGCATCATGCTACCCTCACCAGGGCTAAGACCTAGAAGTGCTGACCAAAAGCTCTTCACTTCACTCTTGAATCCACCAGGCTATCGTAGTGATTTGAAATGCAACGAGACACTTATACAAATGTGAAATTAAATATTTAACGCCCTTGTCAAATGTGTTTTCGATTAATTCTCAATATATACCAAATTCTTAGACATACAGAGTTGAATTTTCACTTCAAAATGATGATTACATAAATGCCAGAAAAGTAATTTGAGGAATATTTGAAATTAGACTCCTAAGAAGAGAAAAGTAGGGCCAGTGTGTTTATGTTGCCTATAAAGATTGAAGCCGATGTGCCATTGCCACTCGGATACTTATACAAATGGTTAAATCAAAATGTCTATATTTTTATGAATTTTGGGCTTATAAGGGATGAATAAAGGTGAAACATGTTTTCGATTATTCCTTCAATTTTACTGAACAAGTTGAGATATTGAAGTCATGACACATAAACATCCAAAATACAGTTTCAGAATTTTTAAAATTTGACATTGAAGATATAAAAGGATGACCCATATTTTTTTTATTCATCAATGTATAGCAAGCACACTAAACTTTAAGATACAGATTTAAATTTTTAGAATTTGACATCTACGTAGGAAGAAAACAATTTACAGTACAATAAAGAGTAACATATCTCCAACACAATGGTCTATTGCTTTGACTGAAATGCAACACAAAATACTGTAGTTAAAGTGTGATTAAAAAGTTTTTAAAAGCAAGTACGATCATCCAGAAATAATTTACACAGTGTTCCATTCCAATGGCCTGTTCATAGGCCTGTATAGTGAAATTGTTTTAATTTAAAGAATATTGTTGATAAAACCTGGTATGCTAAAAGTATTATGTACGGGAAAACTGCTAGTAACGTATATAACAGAAGAGGTTTACAATTTATAAAATTATGAAGATTGGTTTTACTGTTCCTGATCAGTAATTACTTTTCCAGCACAATGGTTTTTGTAAATTGATTACTATTTTTTTAAATTTCTTACCCTCCTTTTTTTCTAGAACATACTATGCTGGAAACACTTTGTCGTGACTTTGTACTTAACTTCAATGGAATTGTGGTACATATGATGGGTGAATACGGTATAAAGTATATTTTTTATCACTCAGAGTTACTTACGTAGTTTAATGTGGAATAAGGATGGCCTGAAATGGAAGAAATATTTGAACAATTATCTTGACAGACAGAAAGGAAAAAAAATTAATAAGAACTAAGCCATTAAATCAATAAAAAAATCATAATTGAAGATTTGATTACAATGTGCACTGTTATACTTTTATATAATATAATTTTTTCTACTTTCTCCTAATTTTTTAAAAATAATAACTTCGAACTACATCTAACAGTAACAAAATTCATTTGCAGAGTACCAACTTTACTGTAACTGAATAAAGAAAAACTATATCAAAATGACAATTCTTGTTTACTTAAACAAATTAATATGTTTATTACAATTTACAGAGTATGACCAATTCCTCGAATTTTGCGGCTATTGCAAACAAAAATACTATATTGTGACGTGCACTGGCACGTAGCACTTACTTGGCCTCTTATCACACAGTAATGTCAATTTTTTTTGTCGTAAAATGTTTTTTTTTTTGTAATAACAAATTAAGTAGTCCAAATTAACCAGGTATAAGGATGTATACGGCGGGATCCAACCTATTAATTGGGGATGCGAGTAGAGAAATTTACATTAAAAATTTATTTT
>PNEQ01003846.1:18046-38364 GCA_003012365.1 Medauroidea extradentata
TGAGCGGACACCGTTTGAAATACTTAACCTCCAAAATATATATAAACAACAGCACGTGACGGCGAGAAGTATCAGGCCCCGTCACATTCTGCCGCCCCGAACAGGGACATCATAACCTCAAAAACCAACATCTAGATAACCTACAACACGACGACGTAGATGTACATAGTAGAGTAGCAGAAACAGCGGCCCCGCTACAATATTCACTATTGTTCTGGCAAAATGAATTTGTACAATGTTTTTCTCCACTAAGCAATATGAATATCTACTTTGCTCCCAAAATATAATCTACAAAATATAATCTACAGTATATCTAATTCCAGTAATTTTGAAACTTTCTTTACAAATTGCAAGTTTGAAAACACTACAAATAAAGTTTATGTAAACATAAAAACTACATTAATTTACTTCTACAGTAGAACCCTGTTATAATGTTTCTGAAGGGACTCAAAAAATGTTTACATAAAAAATTGGAAAACATTATAAGAGGGTAATATCCAATTATAAAGCAGTTTTAGGGACCAAACGAAGGTAGCAGTATAGCCAGGAAAATATTATAAGTGGGAACACTATAACAGGGTTCTACTGTATTACCAAGGACTTCTTCCACAAACTGAATTATGATTCTCTTTGTTGTCACAACCATCCCGAGGTTTTGAAGACTCGAGCCCTACAGTAAAAATTAAAATACCCAGCTGACAGTACTCACAGAAAAGAAAGGCCAGGAAATTTGTTCAGTATCAAAGCCTGGATGTTTCTTCTTTAAAGTTGTGTACGTAGATTTCAGGTAGCTTATCTTCTGCTGACATAGAGCACCTGTTATTTTATACATGCTATCAACAGCCTCTATGCCTTCTGCAATTTCATCCCATATTTGACTGTGTCGCTTTTCACCTCGAAAAAATTCATGTTTTACCCTACGGTACTGCTCTAACAGAAGGAGAACCGCTTCATAAGGCCACACAAACCAAGTCTTCTTGCTCTCTCTAATTGTACCTGTTAATAAGGAAGGTCATACATCAAAGTTGAGTACTACATTTTATTTTAGCTAAAATGCACTATTTACAATATTTCCATTATACCAAACATAAAAAAAGAGCAGAAATTAGTTACAGTTTGCAATAGGTAATAAAATATTCTAAATGTTCTGGGTATTGACCAACAACAGTTATTAAATCTAAAGTCGGCAGGCAATAAACTCCATTCACAAAAAAAAAAAAAAAAAAAAAAAAAAAAAAAAAAAAAAATTGATTACACACATAAATAAAAATAATACATTGAACAATTTACAGCAATGCTGAAAGGTGACAAATGTTTTAAACTTATTCACTGCAGAATTTTGCAGTTTTGTGTAGTGAAGGGAGTTAAGAAGGGTAGGGTATCGACAGGTGTCAGCTGCATCCAGTGACCTTTCCAAAGGCATGCTGGAGTTACTTAACTTACAAGCGAGGCTGTTCTGACTGAGTGAGAATAACACAGAGGTGTTACGTCTGACAGGCATGAAAAATATGTTTACGTTATTAGCACATGTTTTATTTCTTATATGAAACAGTATACGGGAAAATATTCTGCATTGATACCATACATACATTGTTTTTGCAGCTGCTGCATGAAGTTGTATGTGCATTCATACAGTATGGCATATAGAGAGTGACTTTAAGATTGCCATAGTGTGAAAAGGATTGTGTAGCAGGTGGTATTTACATTACACATCACTATGTCTATGTCAGTTCAATTAAAATTGGTCTAGGAATGCCAACACCTTCACTTCACCGCACACTAAACCATTTAATGAGGAACTCATCAAGATCAATCACCACTTTCCTTTAAGGAGGTTGCCTACCACATGCTTCAAATGAGTTCCAGTGTGTTCGTAAATACGTAGTTTGTGTCAATGTACAAAAATAAAACACTTTGGACAAGGACAGAATGTCTTAATTAAGACAAAGTCCACATTAAAAACACACTTTTCGAAAATAGTTAAAAACTGCCTTTTCAGACTGCCATATGTACTAACTAAATGGATTTGAAATTCAGGTTGAAAAATGCACTCAAATATATATACTACAAATTTATCCACAAATACAATTATATGGTCACTGATTTAAGTCCCATTGTACAAATGGATAGGTGGGAATTTTGCATGCTAGTTCAGTGCCTGGCTTGTTGTGGAAATGCAGCATTTGTCGCATGCTTCAAGGTCGCTCTTGTAACGATGTCGCTTCTGAACCTCTAACGCGCAGGTAGGCCACATCATTAAATCCATTGTTTTACTGTGTTCCATTTCTTTCTTTGCATCATAGTCTGAATAAAATTTATAATGTTGATTTTTTTGTTTCTTTATGTTGTAAGTTGTTGTAATGCAGACATCATAAGATAAACTGAGATATTTAACAGACGCATCGCCATCTAGTTTTTTCTAGAATATCTGCCTTATCTTTTATGGATAGAACTTACACTTACTGCCACTTGATATTGTCACCACCGCAAGGAAGTCTACCCTTGGTAAATATTTTCTGTAGAGAGTCACACTGCATCGTTAGCACATTTAAACTGCGACTAGCCACAAATAACACTCTGCTGCCCCACAACTCTTGTCAACCATCTACATTGAGCGGGAACGATACTGACAATTGGAATTTTATCTTTCGTCTGGTGCATTCTTTCCCCCTGCCTTAGATAACATGCAACTAATGAAAGATTTGGATAACACAATTACGGATACAGGATGCTTTCCAGTCTGAGGTATGTATGACAAAATTAAGATACCATACTTAAATGGAGAGGTGTAGGTAGGAAATTGTATACATATTATAAACATAACAGAGGCTACGTTGTGCAAAATTGTGGTGTACACTGATACACTACACACAACAATTTTGTACAGCAAAAGTAATAAAAATGTATGTAATATCCCATCAAGGCTGTTTTAAAGGATTATGATTCCCTGGAAAAACTTTAAATTGACCCCCCTTCCTTCGTTCATTTTTAATGAGAAATTGGGTGCAGATTCCAGTTTTGGTGTGGGAGATAATTTTTCCTTCTTCTTCCAACGGAGAGCTGTCCCACTATTTACCACATACGGACCCGCTAAACGTACGTCAATAGGAACGCCAGTTGACCTATGTTAGACACGTCAGGGGTTGAAATCTATGATTATTGAAAAGTATCTTTAATCACTAACTTTATTTAAGATTTGTTTGAACACTTGTTCACCCACACACGTAATGGACTCGTCGCAGCTGCTGCAGCCATGTAATATGTACTTTGTTTGGCTTTGTTTTAATATTTGGAAAGGTGTTGGGCAATAAACTGGTTAAATTTGCCTACGAGTTCAAAGACAGCCAAAAAATAGGTAATTTGATAACAACCCTAATTGTTGGTACTGCCCTTGAAAGGAAGACACAGAACAACTAAATCACAACAGCGTAATAGGTTTTGGTAAAACGTCCCTCCAGTACTTCATGTTCATGCTGGAATAAAACTAAACAGTCAACTGTTGTTTACTTTTATCTTGAAAGCAAAGTGAAAACATAATTTCAGTGGTCAGCAGAAAAAAAAAATGGAATTTTTAAATTTTTTTTTAATTTTTAAATTTTAATTAAAAAATTCAGCAATTTTTTTAAATTTAAAAAACCAGCAATTTTTTTAATACAAAAATATTTAATTTTTTTTATAAAGGAAACCATGAAGCCTAGAACATTGTTATTCAATCTAAATTTTTTTCAGTTTTGTATGTCAGTTTTAGTGGCGTACATAAAACCGTAACATGCAAATTTTGACGTTTACAAGTCATTAGGCAAAAACTATAAGAGATAAAAAAATTTCTTAACAGCAAAATTTAGTCACAATTTATGTCTAAAATAAGAAGAAAAGAATCCGGTACAAATATAAAAATAAATATATGATGACGGAAATTGTTGTAGACCGTGCCTCCCTAAAATACCAATTTTATTGTGAATTTTGAAATTTTTACAGCAATATGATGGATATTTAGCACAACAGAAATTTTTCGCCAGAAATTAGGAGGAAAAAAACCCAGAGTTGTTATTTTATTGGTACTTTCCCAAATCAGGTCAAGTAACTAGGTATTTTGTATGCTGTCTAACAGTGTCAACTGAAACACTGACTTACTATGTAACTACAAATTTCAGAACAGGTTCAGCATGGTAACTTACGTGTCCTCACATTGTAATTGGAGGAATCAGGTTTTATTGAAGCAAGTGGTGGGTCTGGGCCAGAGCTGCAAGCAATGGTTGGACCTGCAGCCTTGTCACCAAACATCTCATCCATTATCTACACAGCAAGAATATTAAAGCTAACAAATTAAACACAGTATGTACAACATTACTGTAATACAGAGCAGGATTTAATGTTATACAAAGACAGTTCCATCTTCTGAACCTGTTACACAAGCAGCTAGAGCAATGACGAAAGAATTTTAAAAGGAACAATACTACTCTATATACAATGTGTGTTTATTTTCATTGCAAACACACTTACTCTCATTCACATATAAAACATGCCTTCTTTAACAAACCACTGTGTGGTGTTCTTAAAACACCAAATCAATGTTATTAAAAATGTGCAAACATAAACCATTCTCTCCATATTTCTGTTTAATAAAATACAAACAATAGTTTCCAATCAACACTCTAATTGACAAGTATTCAAATATATACTGTAATGCTACAATGCAAACAGCTGAGGGAAACATTTTGTGACTAAGAATATGGGCCATTGCAGTTTTTATTACCTCTGACAGTTCGAAGAATTTTTGAACTGTGCAGCCAAGGAAAAAACATTACTTAAAAATAATTTTATTTATTGTCCTGTGGATTAAGTAATTGAAAAAAAAAGTGTCATTACGGCAGCCTTCTGGCAAAAGAAACCAATGTAAAAAAAAAATTATAAGTGATAATGAAGGACAGGGGACACTACCACTCACACATAGATCCAGCAATAAATTTACTTTGAGGGGGGAAGCGGAGTAGAAAATAAGCCTTTAGATTAGGTTTTGTTTCTTACTGACTGTACACCCCACTTTGCTGCATAAAAGGTTACACAAATTTAAATACAATTTGAGTGGATTAAAGGCCTCTTTTACCCTATTTAATTTTTTTAGGTGCACTTCAGGAAAGGGGATGATCACCCAATCATCCCCTCCCCCCGGAAACCAACACTGCCTTCACCTCAAGAAACTACTGATTGGAAATGTAAACCTGTAAACTTATTACAGACTTTTAAAACTTAAAAAATATATCATACAGTATTAATTTTATTTTACTAATGAAATAAATACATATTGCTCTTGTATTTAAGATATAGCATAATCAATTGCGATGAAAAACAGTAAGCACAATTGTACCTAAAATATTCTTCTGTTTCTCAAGAAAACATTTTTTAATGCATATTATAGTTTTAAAAGAATAAGATTAATCATGAAACCAACTGTGTTTCAAAAAATACTTTAAGTAGGTAAAAGAAAATAAAGTTTAAAAAACAACCACTTATTGTGCCTCTAGTAGTTCATGTATATTACCAATGTTTTCTGAGGAAAATATGTACGTACCTACTATTATGTGTTTATAAGCCTTAAAATAATTATTACTTCAATATTAAAAGTGTTTCTTTTCTCATTATGTGAAAACGGAAAAAATGATAGTTAAAAACCATGTAATCAAAGCATTTGTTAAATACCATACAAACACATAAACAATTTTTTCATTTTATTTTACATTGTAACGGTCTTCCATGTCCTGATATCCTTATTTAATGTCTACCCAGGAGCCCTTGGTTACATTTACACTTTCAAATTATTCATACTTATAAAAGTCAAACAAATTCAAATTAAAAAATAGAACTGTGTTGCATGCAAAAATTAATCTCTTTCTAACACTTTGTGATTACTAATGACACTTGTCTAGGGAATTTCACAATTACAACTAAACTTTAACAACTATTGTACAATAATGACAGTTTACTTACACTAAAGTATGGCCAGGTAACAGTCTCACTGCTGATGCATGGATTACTTTCCTTTATGCTCTTGTAAAGTCTTTTTAAGCGGAACAACTTCTGTAGGCACCGTACACCTGTTACTTTCAAATTGGTGAGTGAATGAACTGCTGCTGCAATCTGGTCCCATATCTTAATGTGGACTTTATTCCCAACAGAAAACTCACTTTCAAACTTTTTGTACTGTCTCAATAAAGTAACTATTCCTTCATGAGTCCAAACAAACACGTTTCTTTCATAGACATTATTGGTACCTGTTAACAATAACATATTTACTTTATGTTAATTTTTCGTCTACAACCAGGACCGCCCAGAGAATTTTGGATGCCTGGGGCCAAATAGTTTTGGGGGAATAAGCTTTTAAAATGTAACAATATAAAATATATTTGACATATTTTGGATTTTCAGGCCACTTGCAATTGGGAACCTGGGGCAATTTGCCCCCCCCCCCCCCTTTTACATTTTGTAGGCAGCACTGTTTACAACAACAGACTATAAATCTTAGTTAATATTATCAAAATTTCAACAGCAAATTACTGTATTAAACATTCAGTGAAATTAGAGTAAAATTCAAACTACAAGCTGGAAGGATATGTGTAGATTAACTCTTTAAGATTAATTCTTTGGAAAAAAAAAAGTTAATAATATATACAGTCGTTATTTCATGCAGTTCATAGATTAGGGTTGCAAGTCCACATCAAAAACAATAACAATGTTAACATAAAAAGTTTAAAGACAAAAATTTTTTATTTTACGGATTACATTATTTTCCATTGATTTGATGTTGGGAAGCATGTACACCCTATCCCCAAGGACATGTCTAAATTGTCAGTACAGAATAAAAAAATATATATATTTTATGAAGCCTCGCAGCTATGCTTTGAATAGTGTACTAATTGACACTATTATTTTTGTATTAATGAGTGGAAGAAAGATACAAATTGAATTGTTAGTTACGTGATACAGAACAGACATGGTGAGCAGAATTTGTCAAAGAACCAAAACCACTGGACCTTGAGGGAATGTTGTAAATACTATGACCACATATGCTGCAGCTCAGACTACCCACAGTCAGGATTGTGAACAGTCAGTACATTTTTATTTTTATTTCTGTACAATACTAACCTACAATTGCAGTAGTAATACCACACAATAAAAATAAAAATTATGCAACTGTTCTTACTATGTACATACTAAACTTGCAAAAGAATAAATATTACTATTTTACTTTGGCTTCACGTCTCGTTGACAGGGAGGTCATTAGAGACAGTTAAACACAACTGAACATAAAGGCAGCAACTAGGAGGGAAATCTGCCAGGGTCTGTGTTAATAAACCATCCCAGCATTCGCCTGGGGCAATTTTGGGAAACCATGGAAATCAAAAATTACAATAGCTGGAGCCAGCAAGTATAGAAATGAAACAATTAAACACATATTATACAGCTTCACCTTATTCCATCAACAGCATGCTACTGTATGATATTAGATAATTTCAAAATAAGAAGTCCATTATAACAGTGCAGATTTAATGATATTCAGGGTATCCAGTGCAATGAAATAAATATATGTACTGAACAGTGTTTTGGGAAGAAAAATAAACGTCTTCAGAAATGGTACATTCATCAAGCAAAGTATTTCACTTCAGAAGAGAGATTACTTTACAGGGTCTTTGTTGTTTGTAACGAGAATGAATATTTAAGTGATAAATTGTAAACACATATCCCTACAACATTGTGTTGTCATAGGAAACTGAGGGTACGAGAAAAAAAAATCACACAAAACAAGACCAAACTTGCAAGGAATTGTACTATATTTACTACAAATAAATTGAAGGGAAAAAATGACGAAGTTTGAAGACATAGAAGAAGAAGTACAGTATTTTCAAAATGAGTAAC
The DNA here is from genome assembly GCA_003012365.1 of Medauroidea extradentata. NCBI lineage: Eukaryota > Metazoa > Arthropoda > Insecta > Phasmatodea > Phasmatidae > Medauroidea > Medauroidea extradentata. The sequence continues at coordinate 25,961 of PNEQ01003846.1, forward strand.
ATTTGTTTTAAACTCTCCACTGAACCTCAGATAGTGAAATAACATTTTGCCAATTCCTACGTATGGAAAATTTTTCAACCGACCTATCTTATAGACCTGTTTATTTCGCAATACTGTTTTCCCAGATCTCAAGAAATGCACATGGAGTTGTGTAACAAATGGAAGGAAATTGTCTACCTATGTGATAGTAGAGACATAACTTTATGTTGTATAGGAAATATACTCCCGTGTCACTCGACTGTGATGGAGGCGAGACCTATAGCGCCCACGCCTCAGCAAACCTAGGAGCCGAATACGAGAGACGTTGGGTTGACTCACATTTGAATTTGATTGGCCAGTTGGGGCGCGAATAGCTGAGCTGGTGAATTCCGCAGTATGACGCGCCCCTTCTGTGGCTCTTCGCCCTTGCTGTTACTATGTCATATAGAGGGCGGTGTTTTATAGGTACTTCTTTGAGCGTTGTGTGTCGGTTTCCGCTCAAGTTGAGACTTTAGCCACCATTTTGTTTCCGGTGCTAGTGTTTTTCTCCCACCACGGATTTGTGATGATGCTGCTGGACTGGGGAGGGGAGCAAATTATGTATAAATGTGGGGTTTTGGTGGAAATGCATCAGAGATGGCGATGCTAGGAATTAAGTTATGTATGGGTATTTCTGCTTAACAAAAAATGCAAAGGAATGAATATATGCCTGGTTGGGATACATGTAGAAAAATTAGGGGCTACTTGTAAAAATGCAAGTCAACTGCTAGGAACTTAATAAACAGATGATTAGATAAGCAGTTTTCTTGATATTAGCAATTTATTTCCTGAGATGCCATGATAGTAAAACTTAGTATTGTGAATTAAACTAAAGATGTTTCAGGTCAGTGAACGATGAAATATTGGCTTTACTAATGTTACGGAGATTTATGTCTATCGGTAAATTAACTTTATTGTAAAAATCACATGGTAAACTGTTCAGAGATAGATTGCAGTCGCTAGAATTAGTATGGATTATTATATTATGGAAAATTATACAGCTGTCATAAAAATTATATTTACATTCAAAGTATTTACTCTTTTAGAATATGAATATTATATCCAGAAGCCATGTTGGCTTTTAATTTGTTAAATGTAAACTAGCCGGTGGGCAGAAAGATATTGTAAAAATATTGTAATAGAATTTTCATATGGTAATTTGTATTTATTTGAAGGAGGGCCTCAACAAGAAAAAAGGTGTAAGAAATTCTTATTGGCCCTAATTATACTTGAGAAAAACTAAAAATTGTGTACCAAAATTTTTCTTTCCCTTCATAAAATCTCTGAGGTTTGTGTTTAACTTTGAGCTATCAGTTTTGATTTTGGTTCTGTGGTACACCTATCTGGTACACACCTTTCTATGCCTTTGGGAAAAACAGCATACCAACACAAAAAAACATTATTGTGTCTCAAAACAATATCAGTTCCCCTTCCAAAGTTTATGTGTCGATTTCAAGGTACTGTAGTTGCTGATGCCAGAACAGGTTTTTTCAAGACAGTAGTACTTGCTATAATTTCAGATAAGTATGTATACCAGGTTGATCAAACCAATATTTTAACTGGTAAACTACAGTATTAATTATTTGAAAGTAATCTTTCCTGAAGTGGTCATTCACAGCATCATGGTTACCTTTTGTTTTATGTGCCTTTAGTGTGTCTACTTGATCACTAGAACAAGCAACTACTAGTATTTAGCTAAGAAAATATTCTATGCTGAAATAAAATGTATATGTACATAGGTATTATTGATGATGTCCCATCCCCCCCTTTGCTAACAACAACCGGGGCCACCGAATCCTTGCATATATCTGTGCCCTGAGGCCGAACCCAGTGAGCCAACAGGTCACAGCTGTTCGGCGCAGACCATCCTTATTCAGGAGAAGGTAAACACTATCCTCCATATCCTCCAGTGCCTAAAAATGCCATGTAACAAAACTTGAAATGAATTACTTTCATGAGTTTGCTTTAGACCAAACTTGTCTCAGAACGTGGCTGAATTCAGACTGTAATCCAGTATTTATGATTATAGCAACACGCACCCCAGTAGCACCTGGACAACTACGCGCACAACTGTGACTAAAAGGTATAACCACTTTCTAACAACTATTTTGCTCGTGATCCTTTGCTTCTTTACTATTTTGAAAAATTTTTATGTACACAAATAGAAAATATTTAACTATTTATCAAATAACAATAACTAACAGTTATAATCTTGTAAATAAGGATATTAAAAACACAAAAAACTGCAAAAACTTAAGCAATCATGTGCATGCAATGACAAAGTAAAATTTCAAGATGGCACAGAAGATGAAAGACTGCACCAAAAAAATAAATGTCGTAGCTTCAATAGTTTTTTCAAGCAAACTGCTGTGTACATATTTGTATAGAACATAATTTACTCTCTATAAGTGATTCATAGTACTGTAAATTCATGTTGTGAAATTTGGTTGGGCACCTTAAAACAACACTTATTAACAAATCATGGATTCCATGGGAAAGTGAACCTGAGTGGAAATTATTTTTTTAAACTTTAATATTAATGTTTATGCCAAGAATAAATAATTAAAGGTATAAATGTTATGTTTTAAATGGATTTTAACTAATTATGTACATAATTTAAAGACTTTTTTTAAATGTCAGAATCTACAATGTTGTAGGATTGTTTTACAAATTATTTAAAGCAATATGGCAGTCCTCTATTGGTTGTAAATAGAGTCTGATCCAAGTATGTACAAAAGACAGAAGCACAAGTACTCACGTTTTGGTACTTGACAGATACACACAAAAATAGGACGACACATAACCGTGGAAGCGCGTATCGCGACGTTTCGCTGCTTAGAGCAGCTTCCTCGGGCGAAGAGACATGGCTGACTACAGTGTGGCTGCCGATGCACCAATGCTGATGCACCTAGCAGCCAATGGTTGAACTGATATGAGGCGGGAGATTCAAAAGCGTCAAGTAGAAGAGGATGTGTAGAGGTTAATGAGGAGATACACGAGTGCAATGGTTGTGGGAAGTCTGATCCAAGTGTAACTAACAGTGAAAATTGGAGGGAACCTTGCACAAGAGATTTCAGCATATTTAAGGTAAGATAATTTGTTAATAACCTGCACAAAGTGATTTGAAATACTTAATACATACTCTAACACCCGAACTTTGCAAAAGTGAGGTTAAGCACTCTGTTTTAAAGATGATAACACAATACCTACAAAAAATGTACAAAAGTGGAATATTTGTAGTAACGGGCGTTACAACATTTAAAATAAAATTCACTTCCTGATTAGACTTGCTGTTTCTCATGTAAAGTACGAAGGCAACAATCTCTCATATAATTTTATTCTTTTCATGTGTAATTGCTGAAGTATTATCATTTATTAACATGGTTTCTCAAAATGATCTTACCACTTTCAGATATCATGTTCCTGTCAAAATACTAATTACTTTCTATGATTTATTTACAAACACAAATACCTACTCCATTAGCAAGAAGTATCACATGCCAACAAAAGTAGACTGAGAAATATAAATCTCAGTTATATAAAACTTAAATACACAAAAAACTTTATTGAGATTTTAACATCGTAGCCCATGTTTTTTTTCCATGACAACACAAAATGCATTAAAGTAAAAGGTATAAATCATGGCATTTAATTGATGAGGTTTATCTTTGTTTACATATTCCTATCAATTAATTTTTTTCATTGTGGTTTATGTTTCAGATGAGTACCACAAATCCACGCATGGTAAAATATAGAGACACTGAAGGAAGATCCTATAAAGAGAGCAGCATATTTAGCAAAAGAAAGGGAGAGAGACAAACTGAGAAGACTAAAACAGAAAGCAATGTTGGAAAAAAAGTAAAAAACTATAAATGGAAAACAGGCAAAAAAAATTAGAAAAAGGGTACAACCGCATAGGTAGACGAAGAAACAGGGTGGTGATACGTCAAACAATGATTCTCAAAACTTTTTCCAGAAAATGGGTTCCTACAAATGTCCCCACTCTTTTGGTAAAGCTGTAAACAAGGTATACAAAAATATTCCAGCTAGTCCCAGAAAGAAGGTTGCTGGTGCCCGTAAACTGACCATTGATGTAACGGGTCTTGCAGCTCTCAATGAAGGAACACATTCAGTATGAAAACATTCTAATCAAATATCATCTGATGATGTTCGTTGTGTAGAAATATTTTTTTGCAATTATGAGATCAGCAGCCAAGCACCTGGCATCCAAGAAGTTAAATCCGTCAAAGATTCAACTGGCAAGCGGACATTACAGCAAAAAAGGCATATGGTGTTAACAGTGAAGGTGGCATATGAAATGTTTAAAGAACACCACCCTGACGTCTTGATTGGCAAAGCAAAGTTTTATTCATTAAAACCTCAGCATGTACTTCCAGTTTCGGATATGCCTCACAATGTGTGCGTCTGTAAATACCATTCTAATTTCATTAATCTTCGTGAATATATTGTTAAAGTCTTTCCCAACTTCCCCAAGAGATACAAAGAATTATTGCCACTGTTATATTGTGATGTAGCTAAGGAGAAGTGTATTATGAGTAAATGCAAGAAATGTTCCACAAAAAATATCACGCACTTGAGGACACCTGTTAATACATGGTTCATTAACACAAATTATCAGCTGGAAACAGTCGGTTGAACAAGGCCGTCCAATACTACAGGCTGCCGGAACTTGTGAAGAAGCCATTGAAAGCTAGCACGACAAGTTAAGGCTTTGAAGCTAGACTATTTTACAAATCAAATTCAGTCTCAATACTTTGAGACTTGTAAAAAAAAATTGAAGTTCTGGTGAGGCAGTTATACAAATAGACTTCGCAGAAAACTATTCACTGGTTGCACAGGATGATATCCAAAATGTTCACTGGTCAAATGAGCAAGCAACCATTTTCACATGTTGTATATCGTTGGTTTACTTCTAAAACCTCGTAAGTCCATTTCAGTAAATTTTACAGGAGAGCGAAAAGAAAATCTTCATAGTCATGCTACACCATAGATACGTGGTTTTTTAATTTCAGCATAGAAGAAAGCTAATGCACAGTAATTTTAGTAGATTTTAATACTAGAAGCGCCATGAAAATTAGCACCAAATTCACCTGGAATACAAAATTTGGAAAATCTGGACTTACGAGGTTCTACAAGTAAGCCAACGATATGGTTGTCCGATGATAGTGTTAAGTTATATGTTGTTATCAGTGTTGATCTATCACACAACATATTCTCTTTGTGTGGTGCTTTTCTTGATGAAATAATTGCAGATGTGAAACAAAACTATAATTTAAAATACATGTTTATTTTTACAGACAACTGTGCAGGGCAGTTTAACAATACGTTTATTTTGTGAAATATGAGTTTCATGAAACAGGATTTTGGACACACTGAAGGACAATGGAACTTTTTTTCAGTTTCACATGGAAAAGGGGCTGTGGGCGGAATAGGGTGACTAGTGAAAAGAACCGTGTGGACTGGAGTGAAGTCAAGACAGGTTGTGGTGATGTCAGCAATCGATTTTCACTCGTATGTAAAAAAAAACTGTGAAAGGAGTAACACTGTATGTCGACAAGAATCAAATTAAAATGAAGGCGTCTAAACTCTCCAAACGGTGGGAAGAATTGCCTTCCATTCCTCACATATCGTTGTGCCACCATTTCAGACCTTACGATGAAAACAACCTTTTGCTTGCCAAAACATTGCGTTCGAAAATGGAAAAAATTTGCAGGGTAAAGGAAAACAAAATTGAAGATTTGATTTGTGTTCAAGATGTCTACAGGAGAAAGGTCAGTTAACAATGATTCTGAAGATGACACTGATGAAGAGGCTCATATCAGTTCCCTATGTACGCAAGACGTTCAACAAGGAGTATTTGTTTTGGTGGAAATTCACAGCGAACGTAATTTGAAGAAAAAGTATCGCTATGTGGGCATCTGTCAAGGGCCAGCTGATGAGAACAATGAAGTCCAAATTATGTTTCTAAAATTGTGTGTGGTAAAACGAATTCAGACCAGATGAAGATGACGAAAGTTCAGTAAACTATGAACAGTTGATTGGTAAGCTGCCTACTCCAACCATGAAAGTTAGGGGTCAGAACAGTTGTGTACAAATTCTCATCCAGAGTAAATGTTTGATCTTTTTGAAAGAACATAGAAGTAAAATTTGGACGTGGCATATATTTAAAGCATGAATTTGTATACTGTTTATTTAATATACTTGTAAAATAAATTAAATGTATATGCAGCACTTTATCCTTATTACATATACAGTATGTTCTACTTTGAGTAAATGTAGCAATTGTATTTGTTTCGGTCTAAAGTAATGAAAAATGCAGTGTTAATTACCTATAGAGAAGACATTGAACTCTGTAACACCAGTTACAATCTACGTAACACCTGTTATGGCATGCATAATTTTATTTCTGAAAATATCATATACCAAACTACCGTCTGAAGACAGAAATCATTTAACTAGCACAGTCTTAGCAAGCAAAAATTCTATTTAAGATATGGGGAATGCGTAATTCACAGAATTTGTAACCTTTCTGAGGCTGCCTCTGAATGCAGGTCTTTCTACTGTAACACCAGTTACGTAATTTCAAAGGTCAGTAAACTGTTATTTCTTGGAAATAGCTGATTTATATATAACAAACATTGCATAATTTCATTAGCTATTTCCTGATACTTATTTAAAATATATTTACATGTTTTTAAGTACATTAGTTACATCTTAAAATAACCAAAATGTCATGACAGTGTAACATCAAATCTACCAAGAAAGGAAGAGAGAGAATAAAAAATTAAATAAATAAAATTTACACCAATTTAATGTTACTGAAATTAAGTACAAAATTATTGTGATGCTGACGATTTTTAACAAAATTATGCTATCTGTAATTTAACTACCAAACTTTCTTTACAACATTTATTTAAGGTGGACTTTAATACTTCTTGAGTTTTTAATTTTACAAAATAAATTGCTGACTAAATAGGTAAAATCGGTCAGGAACACGAGACTCAAATCACTGCCACTGGTTTAGTCGGGAAAGAAAAGAAAACAATAAAATTTAATGCCTCTCACTCACAGCAAATTAATTTATATTAAAGCGTCCAATGATAAAATATGTATACAGGAAAACATGCTGCTTACGACAGTGATTTGGACTTCTGTGTTGGAACATTGTATATGTGGCTGTAGGGTTGTGATGATCTCTTGATTTTCCAAACACTAGAATTTCCAATTTCAACGCATGTCTGAGATCTCTGAATGCTCACCACTCACTATAATCAAAATACTGTGCTCTTGGTCCATAGTTCTGAAAATTTCTTGTATTTAAGCTGAGTTTCAATAAACATGTTCAATCATATCCATAGACCAAGAAAAATTATTCTACTTCAACAAAACAATTCTGTTCTATAAAATCAGCCAACAGATGAAAATTACTTAAGAAAAAATATTACTAGGCTATAAAATTATCTTAAATTTTTAACACTACTTAGAGAAACATACTGCTGAAAATTGCTACTAGCTCAGTTTCTTAAAGCCAGCAAATAAAGAAACACAGAAACATCAAGTTGTTACTACCTCTACACATAAAAGAGAACCCTGACTGACTGATCAAACTTCAGCCCAAACTGCTGGGCCTAGATTCGTGAAATTATTTGTGTGGTTTCCCCTCAGGTCGTAGGCGAGCACTAAGAAAGGATTTTTCGAAATTCGACCTCTAGGGGTGTGAAAAGGAGTGAAACATATTTCCGAAGAAACGTCGATAGAGCTTGAACCAGATGGCCTATCATCGTGATTTTTACTTTATTGGGACACACATAAAAAGCATATTAACCAATTTTAGGATTCTTCGAAATTCAAAAATTAAGGTGGTTAAAAGACCTTAAATGTGTTTCTGATTAGTTATCGATATCTAGTGAAACCTTCGGGATAGTGATTTGGTTTTCACTTTAAAATTATGCTTACGTAAATATCCAAAAAGGTAATTTCAGGATTTTTGTAATTCGACCCCCAAGCCGTAAAAAGGGGGAAAATATGTTTTTGATGAATCGTCTATATCAATGGAACACAATTGGCTATCATCGTGATTTTTACTTCAATTGGTTATGTATACAAATGACTAACATACAACTCAATTAAACTCAATTAAAGGGGAACAAGTACGTGAAATGTGTTTTCGATTATTCCTCCGTATCTATCAAACCAATCGAGATATCAAAGTGCTCTTTGCTTTAGACTGATGCTTATGTAAATATCTAAATACCATTTTAATCAATATTTTCCGAATTTGGCCCCAAAGAGGTAATGAAAGGATAAAATGTGTTTTCGATTCATGATCGAAATATATTGACCTCTTTAATTTTTTATATAGCGACATATTTTTGTTTAAGATTTATGTTTACTCAAATACCTGAAAAGAAATTTTACGAATTTTCAAAATTTGCCACCTAAGGAGGTGAAAGGGATGAAATGTATTTTCTATTAATTGTCTATATATCTTGAAAGCAGCGGGCTATTGATGTGTTTTTCACATCCACGAAACACAAACAAAACATTCTAAAACATGATTCAAGGGTTTTTCGAATTTCAGTCTCTTAGGAGGTGAAAAGACATGTAATTTGTTTTAAATAAATCCTCAATATCTATCAAACCCGTCGAGATATACAGTTAATTTTTGCTTCAGGATGATGATTACAGAAAAAATCGCAAAAGGTTTAAAAATTTTGGAAATTCGAACTATCAGTACTGTGCAAGGGTCATATGTATTATTTAATTAATGATTGATTATGATTCGACTGAATGGGCTACCATCATAACTTGCACTTAGATTGGATACTTATGTCTAAGACATGAAATTAAAAGGGTGAAAAAGGACAACAATTGTTTTCCATCAACCCATGATATCTATCTAACCAGTAGAGACATTCAGGTGTTGTTTGCGTCAGAGTGATGCTTATGTAAGTACTTAACAATTATATGTAAGTTTTTTTACTTTATCCAATAACTTGATTATTAAGAATAAAATTAAGTTTGTAAACTTTCAAGGCAGATGAACCGAAAAGTATGTACGACCAGCGAGAAATAAATTATACAGGAGTTTCACTCTACAGTTCCATCAAGACGTGTTGTTGTACAACCTCTATGAACCCAGGACATGAATATTTTATTTTTTAAATTAAATTTGCTTTCATGAATTATTTCCACATACGTGACGCAGTTGTTTGTAGCTCAGGTATAAATTCTGGGAGATCCTGGGCTCGAATTCCGTTAAAAGCTGTGTACGAACGTTAAATTCCGACACATAAAACTGCAAGGCAGTAGTGCAATTTGCATGCAGTCGTTTAAAAGGGGTAAAATGGATTACACAGTTTACTTTCCACTTAGGTTGCTCAACAACATCAGCTGACATATATCACCTCACTAATCCCAAGGTTGGGGCTCCAAATATGTTTCCGCGAAACCTTTTCCGACCAAAACTTTAAAATGACATTACACTTCAAGTGAATATTTTGTAAATATGCAATTGAGGGCACTGTCGCCAATGATTGTGCACAGGATAAATCAGACGTTTTTAATTAAATTAACTTCTTACATTTAATATGAGTCTATAAAAACCCCACAACGTCAACTTTGCAGTGCTATAAATAAGGCCCAGGCTAAGTCGCTGTTAGTGGCAGGGACAAACTTAAGACTACTTTTCGCATGGATAGCTATAATTACTTATCCTGCTGTAGATTTAGCTCAACTAGCAGCTTTGTCATTCTAACACTTGATGACTGAAGTACCAATCTGGTGTACAAAGAGGTTTTTCAATTAAAGTAAATATTATTAGTTATGAATAATACTTGCTAGCAAAGACGTTTGGGGACTGCTAGTTTCCTATAATATGGAAGGTTGTCCTAACATGAAACTTATACAATTTCATAAATAAATTTACTAACTAACCTGGCAGGGCATTTAAAGGAAATATTTGAGTTATAAAGAAAAATATATAACTAAGAGTTTACTAAATTTTCAACCAGAACTATAAGATAAATTAATTAAATTATACCTGTAATATCATTATATTATACTGAAGACCAAGGTAAGTTACTAAATCATGACAAACACTTAACATAATTCATAAAAAAGAAGTACAGAATGCTCACTATGACAAACCTTCCCTTTGGAAGGTTCTCAGGAGTAAAACAATACAAAGCAGGGCAATTTTTTGATGCACATAAATTGCACATCTCTTCAAGATTTCAAAAAATCAATGGACTTATAAGTGAGCCAGTTTTATGACCTGCAAGATGTCTCATCTATATTCCATTTCCATTCAGGTCTGCATGTCTGGAGTTTTTGAAGGTTATCCCCTGCAAAAAGAAGTTTAATGGTATATGTTGGAGGAATAATATGGAGTCCAATTTCTTAATCTTGTGCTTGCCGCATGAGAGGTCAGTGTGATATAGCAATGTTCTGTCCAAGAAAGTGCTGTATATAATATTTAGTTGGTTTTTTCTTTGTATTTTAAGACGTTACAGCCCATGAACTATAACTATTTTCATATTAATTGCAGATACTGTATCTGTGGCTTTGTATTTATAATAGTTAATTTTAATTTTGTTACTATTCCATGCAGGACCTTAGCTGACAACAATTTTTTTTAAACATCCGGCTGCCTAAAAGTTAGTAGCTTATTAAGCTAAGTAAAATTAATTATTGGTTAATATTTTTGTGAACTACTACATTGTTATGTTGGGTTGCTTGTCACATAAACTAATTTATTTTATTTTTAAAATTTATTGTTTTGTGTACACATAATTTTTTTGCATATCTACATAACAAGTTAGGACTTTTTTGTGTTAGTATTAGTTTTGAAAAATCATAAACTCTGTGCGAGTATTAATTGGTCGCTACTTCGCACTAATATGTAAAGTGGTCAGTTGTAGTGTTGTCATCTTAGTCATCTTTAGTTTTTAATTTTTTCTTAGTTTTTGTCAGTTCTATGTACGGTATATGTAATTTTAATTTGTGCATCTGTAAGAAAAATGGTTAAGTGTAAGAGAAGGCTACATGCCTTAACTTCGCCATTTGAAAAATAAGTCAATAAATAAATAAATAAATAATTGAAAAAATAAATATAAAAGGACGTTGGGTGTCCAGCTGAGTGTAGGCATAGAGCTCTAGCCCCTCCAGGGATGAAATGGCCCTGAAAATTTTTCTCACAAAAGCAAAACAGTCCGACCGCCAAAACTTTAGGGCTGTTTCTAATGTGTTCAATGATACAAAGCAGTTTATTGAACTTCCGAGACTAAACACATTTAAGTCACTGAACCAGAAACATGAAAAGGTGGATTATAAGAAAACAACCTGAGTCAGAATGTCATCACTGTCAACAATTCCCCCTTCTCCTCCAAGTACCACACAGGCAAACTAGTACCATCATGGTCTGTCCTTAGATTTCAGTTCCTGCACTGCACCTTGTTTACAGAACCAAAAGAAGCACTAAGCACATCATAAATAGTAGTTTATGTGTCATTACTCAGTTCCTGGAAAGCCAGACTTCCTCTGGCTCCAAGTGAAGTGTTGCCTGGTCAAGGACGGATCCAAGGCATGGGGGATGGTAGTGGTGATGGCCCCCCACCTAAGCCCCCAAAAATTAAAAAATATTCATTAAGGATTTTTTTATAGTAATTCATCCCTACTAAAACTCATCACTGGATCCTTGCCTTGTGCCTGGTGTTTACAATTTGTTTTCTGAAAACACGTTTCAGGCCTCCACTTGTTCCTTTAAAATACTACTTGTGCCACCATTCCTTATTCCTCTTTTCATTAAGTTCTGCCATAAAAAACTCACTATGCACTCTTGTGGATAGACAAACTTTAAAAACCGAGCAATAACTCAAGCTTTTATTGAAATAATACAATCATGATGTAATCTAACTACAGCAGCTTACGTGGCAGCTGAAAGAAACTGGAAAATTTAAGCGGTGATGTAAAAACCTACAGCAAGCAAGAAAAAACACCATTTCTGGGCAAAATCGATTTACTGATTTTTAACAACATAGACTTAAATTGAGAGTGGTTAATTAAGGGTAAGTCATGTTAATTAATGTTGCAGAGGAAAATTAATTTTCCAAAAACAATTATGCCAAGGTTCTCAAACATCCAAAATGGTATATTATTTCACATATTTTATACTGTATACGGCCAGCGTTTGCACGATTTTGACAGCTCTGTGCCTGCCACTAGAGAAAATAGTGCGCTGTGTAAATAAACAATTACGGGACATTTTGTACTAAAACTATCATTGAATCACATAATTATGCTCAGTATTACCTTTTCAATAGTTTCATTACTATAATACTACGTCATTTGGATATTGGTATCAT
>PNEQ01003847.1:0-18336 GCA_003012365.1 Medauroidea extradentata
ACCCTTGAAAATGTAAATTTTGGTACACAGTACCGGCCATTTTGTTCTGTAAAATCAAAATGAGGGCAGATAAAAATCAATAACTTTGGGTTTGCACTGTTGAAATATGTACATTATGTGTGACAAAATTTCAAATTTTTTCAAAATGGGTCAGCAACCAAAATAATTGAAATTGGGTGATTTTCCATGGAATGACCCATGCATGCATGCACACACACACATGCACACACACACAAACATACACACGCACACACACTCATGCACACACACACCCACACACACCCACACACACCCACACACACACACACAATCTCACACACACATGCACACACGCATGCGTGCACACACACAAAATTGGCTCTCAAACTGAGCAATACATCAAAATTAAAAGTATTTCTTTTTTATTAGAAATTTGTACATGAGATAGTCTTCAGAACTCTCAAAAACTGGAATTCTTATGTGCGACAGACTTTTTGTCCCTTTTAGATGCTGGTAACTAACTTCACTAGCAGTTGACACTTTATTGAAATGTCTTTTGAAATATTTTATCATCAAAGTAAACTAATGGAGCCAATCAAAGATGTGATATTTTTATTATTTATTCAACTTTTATGTTCAGTTTAACACTCAGAAATCTGTTTTACTTACACCAGCACAACCATATATACAAACTGGGCTACGCCTTGGGTGTCAAGGAGTCAGGGGTGTTCAGACGATCAACAATACATCTGACTTAATTTACAACTCGATCATAGAAAATTAATGACGGTTGGGTTTTTGAAGGCTGTTGTAGCAATGTAATCTTGTATAAATTAACAAGAGTTATTTAAAATTACAAAAGAAAAATACATTACACGTTTGGAATTTGCAGTAAGTCAGAAAAAGTAAATTTGTGGTGCTCATTTCATGAGCAGGAAGTAGGGAAATATCGATTGATAATTATTGTGTATGTTTCCACGTTTGTCAAATACTATTTCTTTACTTATCACAATGGATTATTTGAGGTTTTTTATTTGAAGTATGTGGAAAGCAAAGGTTATATATAAATTGTGAAGATTTCTCAAGTAATTTAAAAAAAAAGATATGTCAAAGGTAACCAAGTAATGTTTTAAGGTGAAGGGAATTTGATGGAAATAAAAGAGAGGAGGGTGGCACTTCAGGTTCTTTGCAGAGGATGTCAAGTGACCTTGCACTGGCTATATTACTTTGTTAAATGAACATCACAACAATGCAGGAATTTTCAAATGCTGGTCGCCTTGCGCTGGTAGCTAGCATTGTGCGTTAGACTGATATTGCGTGGAGTCAATGGAAATATGTACCCTATTGTTGTTTGACAGGTCTGCAGTTCACGTAGGATAGTTTTGGTGGAGAGGGGTGGGGGTTGGGAATTTTTAAATTCAAATATATTGTTACAGTGCATTAAGAGAATGTGTATGAATCATATGTGAATACATTTCTCTTTCTGTAAACTTATCAGCTAGTAATGTAGGTGATGAATAACTGCGTTTTTTTTTTTTTTTTTTTTCATATTTTTTCAATTTGTCAATTACTTTCTTTTCTGTGAGTTATCAAACTGGCTCAAATACAGCCCTTTTTTATTTTTTAAATTTGCATATTAACAAGAATGTTCAACAAAATTTTGAAATAAAGGTTTTAGTAATTGTATTACTCATTAATGACATGACAAAGTCTCATTATTCTGCATAAACTTTTTTGACCTCTATCTGATTTCGCATTGCGCTCTAAACCAGCTCAAAATAATGCCCTTCGTCACCCTCTTAAAGCACTCCACCAGCCTTACAACCACTCTTTGGCCTTACAACCCTCTTGGTTGTTTTTTTTTGTACTTTTGCGTTATTTACAATTAAAGTCCGTAGTGAGGTTTCTGATAGGTTCTCCCAGCTCTCTTTGAATCTACTTTTTTTTGTAAGTGTATCGCTGCTTTTTGTTTGTGACTAAAATCTCAAGAAGTCAGATTTTGCCATAGAAAACTGTGGAACTAGTTTTAGTTGTAACTGAGGATTAAGCATTTCACACAATGTTTGGCCTGTTAGCGGTATTGGATCAGTTTTATTTTTGTAAGTGTAGGACTTTCAGATATTTGTACCTGATTTGAATGGGTCATTGAATGTTTTTTTTATTACAATGAGCTACCCTTGCATCATTTTTGTTTGAACTGCAATGTTTTCCCTTTATAAAACCTTTTCTCCAACCGTTAACAGTTTCTGGGGGAAAAAAAACTCAGTCTAAACAGGAATTTGAATATTTCCTGAGCTCTCTGCATATCTGTGCAGTCACTACCCTGACATTTTAAAAACCAATTTACTTTTATTAGTGTCTATTACTACAAGTCCATTTTTGCATGAGTAATGTAGATTACTAATTTTCCAATTGAAGAGCTAATATTTATTTGTAGTCAAGATTGAAAATGTAATGAAGTGCAGAGTCTATTTTGATATGAGCTCTATGGATAAAGAGCAAGAAAAGAGGGGTGAGGCTCTTTTGACAGAACTCTCTGCACGCCTGAAGGTTCCCGAGCGCGATGACATTCGGCAACTTTCGGAAATGTTTATTTTATCAGGAAACGTGCGAAATGTTTATTTGTTGATTGATACGATACGATGACATGTCCGTGTTTTTGCTGATGTTTTTGTGAGTGAACTGCTAATTGTTCACTTGCATGTGGAAACATGTAATTTTTATTTATTTTTATAAATAAAAAAAATTATGTATGCTGATGAGCTTGCTGTAGTCTCATTTTTTTTGGTAAATAGCTGATGCAGAAAATATGTGTGTTTGATTAAGTTATGATTTAGAAAATTGCACATCAGTAATCCTACTTAAGCCATCTCAGAGAATCATTAACATGTTTTAGAACTATACATATATTAAAGTGGTCGTCTGCCCAGGCTGCCGAGCAGCGTGTAGAGCTTCAGTCATTGCCAGAGTATTCGAAAACTACTCATCGCACATGAGTGGTAGTTTTGTGGTCTTTTTTAGTTATATAAATCTTGGCTCAGAATATTTTAAAAGGTATAGGAGGGTACAGTACACATTTATCTTTAATATTAAATCATAAAATAATACAGTCACCTCTGAAAGTTTCATACAGGCGGCTGCGGCGCGTTCATGGGCGCACCCAGGATTTTGATTAGGGATAGGCACAAGACCTAACAAACAAATTCTGCAAACTACAGGGGGCAGGGAGAACTCGACAAAGCTCTTATACATTACAGTTTATCAGTTGAGAAACATGTGAACACACCATGCTGGCAAGTATTTCTCAACATACATGTAGTACGTATAAATATAAAAGTTTGAAACTTAGTCCCTTTTGGTGGAGGCATGTGCCCTAAGTGCCACCCCCTGGGTGTGCCCCAAGTGCTACCCACCTGGGTGTGTTCCAAGTGCCACCTCCCTGGGTGTGCCCATGGGTGCGTTGTTGGTGAGAAGACTAGGGAGAGGCGTGTTGTCTCATCCTTATCGCTCTTGTAATTATATACCAAGAAGGCTCAAATACGTTCACCCTGACTGCCATCTTAAGGAATTCAAAACTCCCTATCCAAGTAATTACCTATAGAACTTGAGGTAACCATCACATTTCAATAGCTAATGTAAAAATGAATACAAAATAAAACCTAGTCCTATGTAAAATAGCATAAACTTTTTCTACGTGTAAACATTGGTCTCCTTCAGTGGGCACAGACACTACGCTGCAGCAGAGCTTAACGCTGCTGGCTGATCAGCAGCCACAATGAACTACAGCATGCCTTATGATTGGTCAGCAGTCAAAAACGCAGCTGCTTTGTCCCCTGAATATGCCTGTAGATTTTTTTAAATTTACGTAGACCTATACTCATAGCAACAGTGGATCTTGGGTTGAAAAGTTAAGATGCTGTACTGAATAGTAGAATTGCATTGTAACATGTACTGATAAGGTAAAAAGGATGCTGTGTGTTCAGTGGTGCAAAATAGTATAAATTTGTATCTCATATTTAAAAATATGATTATTTGTGTAGGACTTTAGATTCTTTAAAAACTGTCTCATTTGTGACACAGTAATATGTTACTTTAAAAAGGTACACCAACCATTAGGTGCTGTAAAAAATGGTGTGCTGAAAGTCTCTGTGCTAGTTCCATTATTGTGTCTAATTTTATCATATTACATCAGTGATTGTTAACTGAAAGGACTAATTTAAGTGGGCCTAACTACCCTTTAATCTATTATCACATTTCCCATCACTGAACCTGCTTTATGTCAGTGGTACATTGTACGCAAATTATGTGAACATGATCTATATTGCTACGCAGGATACATACAGTGGGCTTGGTAGTAATCGTACATATACAACAAGACTGTATTCAATATAACAAAGTAATTATTACTGAGACTATAACAAACTACACAATTTCAACAAAATAAAGTACGCTAAGGGTAAGTTGTGAACAATCTGCATTTTTAATATTATATAAATACAAAAATAAAGTCAAGTGTAAAAATGTCAGTTACAGTTATTGGATTTTGGAAGCCAATATAGAAAAAAAAAAAAATGGAAAAGAGCAATCCTAGAGATCAGTTTTTGCCACCTTTACAAGCAAACATTTTGCTAGAGTGACGTAGGCTTACATTTATTAAGCGCAATGTCTCTCGTTACTGAATGTACAGAATCTGGGCCTGCTCAATTTCTGATCTCTGCATAGTGGCTTCGAGAAACCTGAAATTTTCAATAATGGCATAAAGTATTGATTTTTGTAGGCCCTATCATGCCTTCTTAACATGGAGATGTAGAACACAGCCTACACTTTGCATTTGACAAACTTTTTAATGGTGCAACCTATTTTCCACTGTTGCTCAGTAAGTTAGACAGCAAAAATTAAAGACGTTCACAATAATTAGCCTTGCTGAATCAACTATATTGGTGGTGCAGTAAACAGATTGAGATGGAGCAATAATTGAACGTTCACATCACATTCTGCAGGATCCTGAGTTAATTATTCCTTAGTTTTCATAATTCACTCCAGGTGAGTGCTGGGATGATTCCTAAATACAGGCCCTGGTTGATTCCCAATACACTTACGTATAAAACCGTTGACTTGATCATGTGAATACAAGTATTCAATAAGTATAATGTCAGAAATTTGATTCAATTGATATTACCAACTATATCTCACAAAATATATTCTTACGACAAACAAGTTAAGTTTCCCTTGCTAACAACGTGATTACACCTTGAATGTATCAGTTCCTTCATATGGAATAATGCACTGGTAATTTTCAGCCAACTGAAAAATAATTTATATAGGCAAAACTGCAGAAAATACCATTTCAAATATTTAAGTAAACGTGAGTATTGTTATTATTTTTTTTTAAATTACTAACTCTCTTATTTAAAATTTTTACAATATTCAAGCTTCAGTAGCAGACAAACTGTTTAAACAAAACAGTGTGCTATAAAGCCATCATAATGTTTTGTGACAAAACAAAGCAGTGTCAAGTGGTTTGGTTTCCAGTAAGGACTTCCTGATTTTGGTTTTACATTTTCCTACAACACTCCACACATACACTATAGGACACAGCAGATTGCTGCCACATTTCCTATTTATCTGAGCTACCAGTTCTATCTTCAATGACTACGCGCTGTCCATTTTTTAAGCCCTGCGGAATGTGACAGTGTACGACTTCAGACTAATACAGTTTAAATCAATGTCCCATTGTCACATGTTGAATTTCAGGGAGAACGAGTAGTTATTTAAAAATGTGTCTGTCTAATTGGGTGTTGAACATTGCTGAAGCGAGTTAGAAATAACTGATTATATTGTTTCCTATTATATGTTACACTGTTCGCTGAAAACACATTTCAGAAGAGGGTTGTTGGGTACTTCAAAGAAATTAAAAAACACAACTTCCAAGCAGGGGCGTCATTTCAGGTTTTTTTGGGGGGGGGGGGGGGGGGCAAGATTTGGTTTTCCGGCAACAGTGACCTTGTTGCATCTTTTTTATTAATTAAACATGTATAAATTAAATACTTTAATAATAAAACTTCAGTTTTATGTGCTTAAGTGAGCATTATTTAAAGTTAAAAATACATTAAAAATACAAAAAATATATTTATACACATACAATTCTAAATCCAGGGGGGACAAATCCCTCCCTGTGGCCCCATCCCAAATGACGCCCCTGCTTCCAAGCTGTCCAACAGAAAAAAAAAATTTCTACCAAGTTATCTCACATTCTAGTATTTAAATTTACAATAAATTATTCAAGACTTCTATAATGTACTCTACCGCAGATTTTCCAACAACGGCAGGGTCATCGCCTTAAGACCTATAGCCTACATAGTCCCAGTAACGTCACAAACACTACACATCAGTCATTACCTGACATGTAAGAGCAATGTGGGTGACCAGGCAAGGGCGTCAGTGATTCTCTTATCATAACTTTGCTTCCGAGTCCCCAGTGTGTTGTAAGAAGCTCCAGGTAGGTGGTGCTCATCAGACCATACAAGCTTCAAATTTGAGACGGCTATATTGTATATTTACATTGTTTGAAACATTTTAACTATTCAAACATGTTTACTTATAAGTAGAGGCACGATTATTTCGCGTATTGATTCTAGGTCAAGTTGAACACCAACAGCGTATATTTCACTGTCATTACTGTGATCGGACAACAGTAGATTTGATACACACTTGACGACTGCAAACCAGTAATAAATAAGGATATATCATTGTGAACTCATGTGGTACCCTCTTGTACACTCTTGTAAGCCAATGAATACTCGACTGTGGCCTGTGCGTGTATAGGACTGCTACCAGGTGAATATGCGAAATAATCGTGCCTCTACTTATAAGCTATAGAAGCATGGAAATGAGCTTGACAGTAATTAAATATAAAAGTGTGAGATAGGAAAAGGGGAAGAAGGTACATCATCACGCTGATGTATTTTAATTTTCCCTTGCAAGTAGAGTTGTGGAACAACAGAGGACAGGATTCCGTTGTCAAGTTTTTTTTGTATCATGTAGAAATCATCAATTTCGAACAGTAAAGCTTATAGATTTTTTACATTTTCATTAAATGAAGACATGCAAGTGGAACATATTTTAAAAATTCATTCATGCTCACAATTCGCATCACAACTTTATACGTTCTTTGTTATTACCACACATTCATTTATGCTGGTCATTGAAAAATATAAAATATTAGTTCAAATGTATAATGTTTATTTTATAATAACGCCTGGTGGCAAGCCGTCTCCTCCCCATCCCCACAGAGCCAATCCTCCAGTCCCTTCCCAAACCTTCCAACCTCCCTCACAGTCACAAACTCCTCTCGCAATGCATTCCAGTCCCTCACCGTCCTTACCAGCATCGACTGTCTACCCTTCTCCGTTCTCCTCCACACCCTCTCAATCTTCTCACTGTTGTTTCCTTGTCCCTGAAAAGTTCCCTTAGTTAGCTTGCAGGTCAAACTGCTCCATCCCCCTCACCGTTCATCAACTTATACAACCTGACAAGTCTTCCCATTTTCCTCCTGTCCCTCAGTGGTGTCCATCTCAGTTTCTACAATACCCGGTTCATTAAAGAGCTTCTGTTGGGTTACAGTATCAAAAACGTGAAAGTATGATGTAACAACGTACAGGACTTACCATTTGCAGTTTCTAATTTTAAACTGCTTTGTTGTTATTAGGTTGGCAGGCTATTTTTTATGGTGTATTATAGTTTCCAAGTAATTATTTTGTATGGTGAGCAAAAAAAATTGTTTTTTCTTACTTTAAAATATATTCTCTAATGAATGAAATGAAATTTGCCACATCTTTGCAAGTAGATTTTGAGATCGTTGAACCTTCAAACAAAAAATTTCCATTACCAATTTCTATATCATAAAAATTGCTGACAGAAATTCAACAGACGGTAAATATCAAAGGAAAATACCAAAATTGTAAAAGCAGTTACTAGAAATTAACGAAGCTGTAAAGTTAACGAAGCTGAATAGTGACCTTATTCCTCAGTCGAACTGCTTACGAATTCGTACACAAGTTTCATTTATTTGACCATTCGTACATAAATTACACCTTAATAAACTAAATTCAAAGCTATAAAAACAAGAACGTATAAAGTTATCGGACAAATAGCGAGTCGTCTTTGCCTTGTGGTCTTCATGAATTTTTAAATCATGTTCTACTTACAATCCTTTAACGTGTTAATTACGCCCTATACAGCATAAATATGTTTTCACAACAAAACGCTGTACGTATTCCAATACAGACATAGTCATTTATGTATTCCACTTCTCAAAATTGACAAGATATTTATTTCAGTTCCAGCAAAATAAATAACGTGCGTGCGCTGCCATTGTAAACAGCTGTTTCCTCGGCAAGTGTTCAGTAATGTTCGGGGGGCTGTCTCTTCGGGGACCTTCGGGCGTGCAGAGAGTTCTGTGAAAAGAGCCTCACCCAGAAAAGAGTTTGTTTTCATTTTTCCTGATGTGATAATAAACAGGAGGAAGATATTGTTGTTTTCATTTATCAAAGCAGTGAGTTCCTGGGATAATTTTGAAATATTTAACACTAGGAGGAGGTAAAATCTGGTAGATTTTATCTGGACCCAACATATATGTACAAGGAATACGACAGTGAAGTATTAATAAGAAGGAAAGATGGGGTTTTCTGTAAGTAAACTTGGTCTCCTGTGAAATTTACTATTTTAACTTAAGCCTGTTTGCAATCCAGTTCTTCAATTGTGTTCCACTCTGGATATTTTATACTGACACTCAGCAGAACTAAATGGCATATTTTCAGCAAATATAATAATCTAATGAGTAATAGACATTTTGCTTTGCAAAATGTTTTTAAAAAAGTTTGAAACTATAGTAATGGGCTAAACATGAAGCTAAACAATTTTATGGTTTTCAATTCCTTAGATTTGATTCCTTAATTCATAACTTGATATTTTAATAAAACATATCATATAAATTAATTTGATTGTCTTATTGCCAGCTGAAATCAGAAAGGTTCTTTTTTACAGTTGTAAATATCTTTATTATTACTTTTTCTTTCAACATTGGCTGTTGTATTACAATTAAAATGTTAATATTTGACAAATACTGTATATAAGTCTTTGTGTATTACACATGTCTCTTCCTATAATAGTTCATAAAATTGTCTAATACTGTACCAGTAAATAATGAATTTAACAGCACGTGCATACAATTTGTCAGTGTTTATAAGTTGATTAAAATGCAAACTCGCTAGAAAAGTTCTGCTGTGTGACAGGTTCTTGCAGGTGGCAATCAAGAGGCAATAGCTGTTGCTCACGCAGCAGGTCTGCAATTTGTTCGCGTGGAAGGATTTGTGTTCAGTCACGTTGCAGATGAAGGCTTCACAGATGCTTCTGCAGGAACACTATTGAGATACCGCAGGAGCATTGGAGCTGATAATGTGCTCATTTTCACAGACATCAAGAAAAAGCACAGGCAAGACAAGGATTTTTCAAATGAAACTTTTGGAAAACAGAACTGTCTTGCATTGACGATAGTAAAGTGGTTCACTGTTATCTTTAGCCACAGTTGAAACATAACCCATTGTTCTACTTAAGTTTCTCTTCTTGTTGACTTTTTCTTACTGTACTGTAAGTAATGGGTGTGTGGAACTGCCCTTATTCGTTGCCTCCTGCCTCTGAATATTGTACTGCTGGGCCAGTAAGTTGGGGCAGCTCTCCCCTAATAGATTGTTTGTGGAGTCTGGCAGAAGTCTGCCAATAAGTGCAGTGGCCTACTGGATATTTACCTGGTGTTTATGACTTTATGGCAATTAACAGGGTTGTCAAAGGGTGGGTAGACCTCAATACCGAAAGTTCTGCTTTGCCCGCATGTAGAAATGTTGCCTTTGCTTTTGTGAATCTTTCTGCATTTAACTAGGGTTTGGGTGTATATTTGATCACTAGTGATTTAATGACAGTGGCTGAAGAGAGAGTACCTGTAGGATAACTGTGTCCATTGTCACCAACATCTCTGTACAGCACTCTTAAACTCTGTCCTCTGACCTTATCATTAATCTATTAGATGCCACTTTGGTAAGTGGACTAAGAACTTTCTCTTGACTTTGTTGTAGCATATTAGTCCAAGTAGCTAAGTGTTGCATTTTACGTATCCCTTCATGCAGGGTGTAATTCCTAAGTCTGGTAAAAATGTGAAGAACAGTGAAGTCTGAAGTGTTCACATACCTAGCAATGCCGCATGTCTGGTGAGTCAGGCTGCCTGCACGACGTATTAACTGATTAGTGGGTGATTCGCACTAAGCTTTCTCGCTGTGCAATATCTGCTCTGCTAGCAGTAGCAGGCAGCCTTGGCAACTGTGCAAGGCGCTCATCCGGTAACACCGCAGTTGTCACCCCGTCTGCATTCCTTCTGCCTCCCTCCAACTTTTGCAGTCTCCACTGTGGTAAGTCAGCAGATGGCACTTAACTAAATTTTTGACAGGAATAGGAGAGATGCAGCGTCTGAAATAACCCATCACAGTTGACTGCCAACATACAAACTCAAGTCCTAGACAAGGAATATAACTGTAGCAGTTGCACTTCAGCAAGGAGAAAAGTCATTGTTAAATACAGGGTAGAATTGTTTTCTTCTAGTTGAGATCAATGTGGCGATACTAGGTAGGGTATACTATAAGTCTTACTGAAAAACAGTGTGAGCTGTTTGCCAACATGTCCATGCTTGTTGTGTTTACTTAACGACATTTGTGCAAAACAAACTTATTTGTCAGTGGCAGTTAAGCAAAAATATCCCAAATAACTTTTTTTGTTATTTTTAAGTGAAAATTGGTAACAGTATTTTCAGTTTTCCAACAGCCAGCAATTTTACAGTGCACAGCCATAACACCATCTTTACCATATTTACTCACACAATTCTCACCATCACATGTTTGCTTCATTGTGCATGAATTGTCCTGAATGGAGTATTTTATTATGTATACTTACAGCACACAATAAAGGAACAGTAACATCATTCAGCAGAGGAAAATGTAAAAACGAGCTGGTTAATAATAGGTAATTCCAAACATAATGTCTGGCAGTCATAAAATGTAACAGTTCACAGAATGTCTGTAACTTTATATAATTTGACAGTTGTATAGATGTACAGTTTCTCCTGATTCTTGTATGGCTATGATAAAATTAATATTTTTGTCATTGTACAAGATATAACACATTATTTTAGTAATGAAGCTCACTCACTCCATCTATTGGTGAAACAATAAACTTTCTGGCGTTGATAGTAGATTGACAGCACGAGTGTGTTTGAGTCTGTAATTTTGTGCATTTGGTTGGAACCTACATAGTTTAATAAAATAGTTTATTAATCGTAGAAAATACAAGTGTGTAAATTTGTGATGATATTTTTTCAGTATTGTTATATTTAAATAGGAAACTACAACGGAACTACATACTGTAATTTGCTGCCAACCATACAAGGAGTAAGGCAACTATTGCTCATGTTGAATGCGGTAACAGATAGTGAATTTTTTCAATGGTTAAATTTTTTGTGTTTACTTTATCCCGATCTGCTTATAACAGGTCTACAGGATAATGTTAATTTTCCAAAAATTAAAATGGACGTGGGAGTAAAAAAAAACCTGTAAACTGCAGTTGTACTGTCCGTGTGCCAGCTCCCGAGTCCCTGGCGGGTATGTGTTTTTCGTCCACAAAGATATAAATAATACAGTGAGGCCCAATATCAAGCGACGCACATGCTAGCAGTAGTAACGTTGTAAGTTACATGAAGTTTAAGAAGAAAAAGGCATACATGCCAGGAACTCAAAGCTGGCGCATGGACAGTAAAATGGTTTGTGTTATGCAATCTTAAGACTGCTGAACTTTCTGGAATAAAATAAAATTGTTAAATTTCGTTTATCAGACCAGAAACAATGTGTGTTTGCATGGTCTTTCTCAAAATGGGCAAAAAAAAAATACCTTTTCAGTGACCAGTTCTCTCAATAAATTTCCTCATGACTTGCATAAAAAATTATACAGGTGTTTTATTGTAAGATTTGCAGCATTTGGTTGCTGCATAGACATTTTTGAACTACTAGTAGTAGTAGAATAGTAGTTGAAACTTTAAGGTAGTGTGTATTTGTCTATTTGTGGCAACTAGTGGCCTTTACTTTTTGTGTTACTTGTTATCTGTAATTGACAAGTTCCAGTTATTATAAATTTGTTGTAAGGCCTAATATTTTGTAAACATTAATTTTACAGTGTTGAAGACATCTGTGTATAATTATTTCTTTTAAAATTTTAAGCTTGTGGTTATTTTCATTTGTAGTTCTCATGCAATCACGGATGACATTGGAATTGAGGAAACTGCTAAAGCAGCAGAGTTTTTCTGCTCTGATGGTGTGATCATAACTGGGCAAGCTACAGGGCAGCCAGCAGAGTTATCACAACTTCATGGTGAATATTTAATACTTTCACAGTGAAATACAGGTTTGAGCAGTTCTGAGTGTTCAGTTTATTAAGGAATAGCACAGAATTACTTGGTTTCTGGAACCTTATACTGAAAGATTAACTAATTTATGACAGCTGATGGGATAATTTAGAGTCTTGATTAATTTATAATGGCTGATGGGATAATTAAGTGTCTTTTTACTTTACCTCCACAGTTAACATCTGTTGTTTTGTGAAATGTATTTATTTTGTAAATTTAGTAATTTCAGTCACCTAACATAAACCATTTGTTTCTGCAAAAAAGTATAGTGTAAAATGCTGTAAGTTTACGTAAAATGTACCAAAAACATTGTGTTATGTGAGTGGTAACTGTGTTTAATTAGTTTGCACGTGTGTTAAAATTTAAAGTATTCATGTAAACTTACTTGCATTAGTTTTTTTATATATTTATTTTTTCAATAAATTGTTTACTGTAGAAGAGAAACCTTAAGGGTCTTCCGCAATTTTCATCACCATTTTTTATCTTTTATTTGTACCTGTTATTATTTTTTTTTGTTATTTTAGACACAACACAAAATGTGACTAAATTTGGCTCTTATGAAATTTTTTATCTCTCATAGTTTTTGCGTAATGGCTTGTTAAAAGTCATATTTTGCATGTTTCCGTTTTAACGACTACACTAAAACCAACTGATATATAAAACTCAAAACAAATCACAGTGGATAAAGACATTGCAGGCTACAATGACGTGCTCATAAAATTAAAGAATAAAAATTATTTGAATTAAAAAAAAAATGCCAAAATTGAAAATAAACATTTAAAAAATTCAATATAATTTTTTTAAATACAAATAATTTTTATTCTTTAATTTTATGAGCATGTCATTGTAGCCTGCAATGTCTTTATCTACTGTGATTTTTTTGAGTGTGGTATATCAGTTGGTTTTAGTGTAGTCGTTAAAACGGAAACATGCAAAATGTGACTTTAACAAGCCATTATGCGAAAGCTATGAGAGATAAAAAAATTTCATAAGAGCCAAATTTAGTCACACTTTGTGTCTAAAATAAGAAACATATATCTGGTACAAATAAAAGATAAAATAATGATGGTAAAAATTGCGGTAGACCGCGCCATTAAGTGGTTATCCTTACTTAAAGTTTTGAACCACCTGATTTCAGTGTAATGTGTAGTCCACAAAAACACAAACTCAAAATAATAGCTGTCAACTGTGTGGTAGCTGTAGGGAAATAGATTGTATTGCAAGGAAGTAGTTGTATTAGGTTGTGTGGGTGGTAGTATTGTTCTTGTTGTTGTCCAGCCTATTCTTTGTTCTGTACAGTTAAGAATGTAAGTAAATAAATGGTGGCTATGCCACTTGTCAATTCATTATACTGGCGACGAGGACTGGAATTAGAGGATAGTAGTGTAAATTAAGTGGTAGAAGAAATGGCAGTGATTGGAAGAGTGGGGGAATTTAGCCTGTAGGAAGATACTGTGGCATTATACATGCTTTATCTTAAGGTGCTCGCCTACTGGCTGTTTGTTTGTGTGAGACGTGGCGCCAAGTGCGATATTGACAGTTTCATCTGCTGTGGTATAGCTTCTACCGCAAGGCGCTAAAATGACATGCAATGGTATCATAGATCACTCGCCTGACTGACACTTTCTGTGATGACTCCATATTTTCATTGGTGAAAAGTTTTAAGCAATGTCTATTCTTGTTTCTGGAGTAGTTTCACACAAATCCCGTGAGTAGTTTTCAGAAATAGCAATGTGTTGAAAAAGCTGTTTTTAGTTATTTTATAGGGATCACAAAATGAGTTTTCTAATTGATGTGATGTTTTGAAACTGCTTTTCCACCATCATTTGAATTGTATTTTCTTTACACACGTGTAATATTTTTGTAAAAAAATGTGTTTACTAACACACTGCAAACACATTTTAAGTGCATGTAGGTATTGAAATAAAATTGTTTGATGGTGTAAAATGTTCATTGTACACGAAGACTTTTGATGTAATATTGATAAAAGGGAAGGTCATTGTCTTTTAGGTTTCAGATCAGTATTTGTTGTCTTCTTTCAGCTGTGAAGAAAGTGTGTACTGGACCTGTGCTGGTTGGATCTGGAGTAACCATTGATAATATGACAGACTACTTGCAAGCAGATGCTGTAATTGTGGGAACTCACTTCAAGTACAGAGGGAAGTAAGTAACAAAACTGTATACTTGAACATATAGTCCCATATTCCCATATGTGCTCTGCTGTTTTGTGTATGGGCAGGTTTCAGGCAATGAATTTCGTGTACGGTAAAATCCTGATTCTACGACCGATCCAACATCTACATTGATTTTTGACTAGATTTTTGGGGAAAAAACACGAAGTAAAATGCAAGAACAGCAATGATAAAGTAATTTAATAATAACCTTGTCGACACAGTCACATATAGGTTGTGCCGCTACCGTCAGTTAGTAGAAGATGGATATCAGTGTGACAGTGGCGTAGTGTGATTGTGTTCTACAGTGTTCGGTATTAGCACCAACTATACGCTTTGAGTAGGTGGCAGTTATGCTACGAACACTTAGGTGTATTACATGATAATCATACAGTGCTTCTTGTACACTATTGGCATGAGAGTGTAATGGTTCCACAGATAACTCAGTGTTGTGTATAGTAATTGCTTAGCACCGTACAACTTAGAACACTCCACACTCTGCCACTGCAGTATGATGTATTAAAATGTTAGTGGGTGACTGAAATGTGTTTCTGTGCCACGCACAATCTGCTCTGCACTGTACATCCAGCTGGTCTACCGCACTATGCTTGGCTGTTGCATTAGTCCATTGAAATGTTAAATTTTTTAGGCCTTACCTTGAGTTTTTTAGAGGACGCAATTTCATTTTTTTGATGTGTAGGGGGGTTCAGTGTAAAGCTAAAAACACGTTTGTGGGGTCGCCACCCTTGTACCACGGCCGCCATCTTGAAAATAGGGGTTGAAATGGTTTTTACGATATATCTCTTAAACTATTTATTTGATAAAAAAAATTTGTTAACATTTTTTGTTGCAAATTAAATTCTCTACTACTTTGGTACAGTAACTTTTTGTCGTAGAACTATAAATAAAAAAGTTATAAGCGAAAATGTTCAGAAATTCAAGAAAAAAATTTATATTTTTCTATGCAACTTTTTTTTTAACATTTAACGAAAAAATGATATCAGAACATTATTGTAGATCGTTTTTTTGAGGAACAACTTTTATAAACAACATTTTTTCATTAAGTCAATAGCTAAGGTTTTACAGCGCTCCAAAGTGAGTACTATTTTTCAGTTGTAGAGAATTTAATTTGCAACAAAAAATGTTAACAAATTTTTTTTATCAAATAAATAGTTTAAGAGATATATCGTAAAAACCATTTCAACACCTGTTTTCAAGATGGCGGCCGTGGGACAAGGGTGGCGACCCCACAAACTTGTTTTTAGTTTTACACTGACCCCCCCCCTACACATCAAAAAAATAAAATTGCGTCCTCTAAAAAACGCAACCCCAAATGTAACTTTTCAATGGACTACATGCATTTCGTGATGGTGCTCTTTGACAATTTTTAGTTTTCATATTGAATTTTGTCTTCAAATTGTATTTGGAACTGATTTGTGTGCTTATTGAAGACATTTATCTCAAATTTTATTGGATTGCATTCTTATCTATTGTTTTAATTTTGGTTTTGTGATTCATTTTATTGACAACCCATCTATATTTGTCAGTACATAATTACTTTAGATGACTCTTGATTAGACACTGTCGGTGGAGGCAAGCGGAAAATCGTTAATTTTTTGCAAGAATGCGACATATTAAAATGCATGTCAGGCTAGTCATAACGTGACTCGGGATATGTTGTAGTAGAGTATACTTTTAATTGAGTGTATCTTTATCTAGTATAATTCTATATTTAAGGTTGCACATTGAATTAATATAATATATAACAGTCACCCTGAATTGAAATCATATTTAATTAATGACACGTCTCGTTTTTAGACATAAAGGCAATGAAATTGTTTTAGTGCACACAAAAAAATAGTGTGTCATGTTCATCAGGTTGATTTGCTAGTAGGAAGTCATACTTAAGCTGTGATATTACTTAAATTTTAAAAAGTTTGCATATTAAAACAGTATTTTAATATTTTTGACAGATATCCTCTGGTTTTACATAAAAAAAACTAATACAAACTAGTGCAGGCTTGGCCAAATTTTGTTATGTAGGTTTTTTGTGGCAAAAACAAGAGGTTGTATTTATTTGCCTGGAATATTGCTTTTTTCAAAGAATGTCTGAAAATTATAAGAAATGTGTATATTTTTTTAGTTAATTCTCTGGTTTTCGTGCAAAAAGCCAATGATAAGAACACATCATCATATTTCCATGTTAATAGGATGCAAATTTGTGCAAAAGAAATTACTTACGGTGTACATATAGTGCTGCTTATTTACGAGATATTTGTGTTGAAGAATTTTTTCCTACCAAAATGTGTTCAGAAATTTGCCAATATATACTATGCTTTAATGTTAAACTTTGTTCTTAGAAAGTTCATCACACATGTGTGTGTTCTATGTGTATATACTGTATATGTACTATATAGCAAAACAGCTTTGGACAGGATCGTGTGTAATGTTAGACAAATATGCACTCTTGGCAGCTGCTTCAGTCCTCTGCAGCCAAACATAATGTGCTGTGAATGGGAAACTACCAGACACAAACTTTCTTTTCTTGAGCAGTAGGTTTACAGTAGCCTGGTGCATAATTAATTAATGTCCTGTAACTTGCTCAATGCTTTTATATTTCCCTGCTTTTAACCAACACATTAGTATAGTAATACAAATGCAGTATTGCACAACAGCAGGACTCAAAACTATCATTACCAATACCGGTAACTGACTGCAAAATGAAAGTTATAAAAGATCAAGGGGAATAGGAGGAAAGATGCAAAATGTAAAAGATGTGGACAGTTAATCGTACCTTCTCTTTGTCTGGCATAATGGTGTTTTGTTTTCATTTTGTAGTGGGTTTCTGGTAGCTGGCTGGGTTTTAGCACACTAATTAGGTTGGGATTGCTGTAGTTTGGTGATGTGATACAGTGCTGGCAGGTAACATCCGGTGATATTACAGTAATATGAAAATTCTGTGTGGCATGTACTTGAAATACTAGTTAGCCAGAATTTTTCATGCATAAAATCTGGTGCGGCGTATAAACACCAAAATACATTAATTGCACGGTTTGAAACTTTTTTGGTTGTAATTGAGGGGTTGTGTTTATACATCAGAAATATTATTTTACTTTAAAGATGTCTGCATATAAAAGTAAACTTTTATAAATGTTGTTTTTTATCAGTCATTTATTTTACCATTTGTAGCAACAGTAGACAGATTCAGTGATCAGTAGGAGTTAGTTGCACACTTATTGTAGGCCCACTTTTTCAGAAATGACTGATTACTATATATTTTTCTATAGCATCCTGCCTTTCTGAAGATGTATATATTTTTAATGTAAACTCTTACGTAGTTTATGTATATTTTTGGCAGTAAGGGGAGGGTGTATGTACACTTATATGCTATAATTTTACTAGAGAAATATCTGCATATTAAATTAAATACATATTTAATTTTAAAAAATGTCTGTTTTTCTTCAATAATGTTTGAACACAAACTTATAGGGTCATTCCATGGAAAATCACCTAAGGGTGGTTGCTGACCCATTTTGAAAAAATTTGAAATTTTGTCACACATAATGTACATATTTCAACAGTTCAAACCCAAAGTTATTGATTTTTATCTGCCCTCATTTTGATTTTACAGAACAAAATGGCCGGTACCGTGTACCAAAATTTACATTTTCAAGGGTTTTTGTATTG
>PNEQ01003848.1:0-26974 GCA_003012365.1 Medauroidea extradentata
ATATATATATATATATATATATATATATATATATATATATATATATATATATATATATATATATATATATATATATATATATATATATATATATAGACACACACACACACACACACATATGTACATACATACATACATACATATAATTTACAGTACAAAATTTGTATGAGCATCATATTCATAACAAAGATCACTTTTACCTCGAAGCAACGATCAATGCAGCTGGAACGCGTGCCTAGATCCTTTGTCTCGCCAGCTCACAACTCTCGGGCGGAGAAAATGAGGATCTAGGTACTGTACCACACATTCATGTGTCTACTTGTCTGTGATGACTTTGCAAACAGCTGTTGTAGCCTGATGTTGCCATGTAGCGTGCAGCGTGCCTCAGTCAGGCGTTGCCAAGTCTCGCACAGCTGTCGGCAACTGATGATGTCACCGGCCACGTGTTCCGCCACAGTGTATTTTCTTGGCTATTGGGCGCCTGGAGGACAGTACACTCCTCCACCACTTATCCAGCATTCAGTTATCCGGTACTTCAATTATGCGGGGCACATTTGCCAGCCATATTTTTATTATTTAAATTTTTTTGTTTAAGGAAATTCAACTAAAAAAAATTATTTATATTTTTCCCGTTAGCGGCCTAGGTTATTAGACACGTATCCATGAATACATGTACCCTAAACCCCCGATTTTACGAATACTCGCGGTTCCTCGTATCACATTCGCAAAATCGTAACCTTCGTAAAATCAATAGCGGCCTATTTGCCCCCCACCCCCCACCCCCCTACCCCTCCCTTGGCCCGCACACCCCTAAAATTTTAAAATGTAAAATGCATTTTTTCTGCAAAGTGTCTCTTAGTCGGGTCCTGACTTCCATAGCATTTTTCAGGACATTAATTAATGTAATAATATAATCATAAATTGATATCAGTAGTCATACGTCACGCTGTTGAGCAGTAGGTATAACCCACCCATTATCCCCAAAAAATGAGAAAACCGAGATCCCGATTGCCTTCTTGTGAGCGAATAGCCCGTTTTCCTTAGCGTTTAACGGAAAAGTAAGGCAAGTGATAGTTGAAATATAAATTTATATCAATAGGCAGATGTCTTACGATCAAAAGAACACCGCTAAACAGTAAATATGACCGACCCTTGTCCCCCAAAAAAAATGAGAAACCCGAGTCCCTTCTCGCGAGCGAATTGCCCGGCTTCTGTAGCATCAGAAGAAGTAGGCATTCATTACATACAAACGCACAATGCTCTTGTAAATTATACACGAAAGAAAAAAAGAAAATGTGGATGTAGTTATTCATTGCACTGTTTTATTTAACTTAAAGTCAAAACAATTCCTTGATGTTTGATATTAAGTACGCGAACGTTGATAGAAGTAGCATGCAAGGAGGACAGATAGCGCAACTGTACGAACATTCACAATATGGCGGATAGATAGCAGCACCGGACCATATGCCGACGTTCAACAAGCCAAAAAAACACTTTTGTGATGTGCTTACCTTTTTGTAGCAAGCCAGAGAGCAATTAATTATTTCTGCTAAAAAAAGTGACTGTTGTATCGGGCTTTCAAAAGCTTGCACACACTGCGGAAATTAAGCTAGCAGGATTTTTCGCGGAGCTTATAATATTTATGGCTAATGGAAAACTTTGAGGGTGTTTTGATAGTTTTTTCCTGATTCGAAAATTGCCAAAGCGGTACACCCGTCATCGGTGAAAATCACATGGAATAAGTTGTGAACATTTAGCTACTACAAGTTTTATGATATTGAGAATAATGCTAATTAAGTCATAAGTTCAGCAGAAAACTCTAAAAATTGTAGTGTGTTGTCCTGGGGCGAAAAATATGGTCCAAATAATATTTTCGTACTGACATTTTTTGCTGAAGGGTTGGCAACGCTGCACGTAATGAAGCAGTCTGTCGGAAAGTCGGATATCAGGCGATAAAGTAACTGCGTAACTTGCTCACACACATATATAAATTTGAGTTGTTTTTGTGTTGTTGCACGATGGCTACTAAAATGACAAAGGTGAGTTCTGGTTCTATTGAAAAAATAAAAAAATATGTTGTCTACCATAGATAAAGTTGACATTATAAAAACTTGACGGTGCTTCTGTGAAAGTTTAAATCACGGAAATACTGTAGCCGAGATAAAAAAAAAAGAAAATAATCTACGTGATGTTATTTGGGCACCTGCTAGAGCTTGGGACAGCATACCCAACTCAGATTTGCACAAGGGTTGACATAAACTGTGGCCAACCTTAGCATTTGCAGACATGACCAACGAAGAAGAAAGTGAAATTGATGATTTTAAAGGCTTGGAAACAACAGTGAACACACTGTTGCAGTACATCAAAAATATTACCAACCCTGAAGTTTACGAATTAGGCTTACGTGATGAAAATGTTCAAGTTGACATTGATACGTCCCCGTTGTTTATCACTTCACTGACTAGGAAATAATTGAATCTGTCACAGGCATGACAAACAAAGATGATGATGATGACCGTGTCAGTGATGACTACGAAAAACCAGCCACGAAAATCACGCAAGATGAATGTCTTTATCATGTAGAGCGCTTAACAACTGGCTTGCAACAGCGAAGCTATTTCCCTGAGCAACAAATCATGTCCTTGTGCATGATTCAGAAGCAGTTAATTAACAAGAGGCCAAGACATTTAAAACAACAACGTTTGACGGATATGTTCACGGAATTGCCAGCCTCTGCAAGTACGCGCACAGAAGCAAATGATACAACATCCAACATGAGCTGTATGGCAACACCAAGATTGAGCGGCTTGACAATAACTACTTCCGGCACAAGCTACTTGTACCGACATAAGTGACAGTGATTAGGCCAGTAAATAAATAAGAGCCATTTGCAAACTTAAGTAAACTTGGAACACAGACTTTGTTTTCATGTCACATACATACCTATTGTTGTGTAAGTATTTCATGAGTAACTTAGTGTACGTAACATTTAAACCGTACATTATTAGGGGTGAACAGTTAGTGGAAATAAAGTAACATCGTAATTAATAAAAGATATGTATGTGATCTGTAAAATCTACAGACAAGTACAGTAGCAATTAGTTGAGGTAAACAAGGAAACTGCTGATGCTATGTGTGGCTAGTCGCAGCTGGTCCATGAGTCAGCGAGCGAGACAGACAGTCGGGCGCTAGGAGAAGGGGAGGGAGAGCATCTGATTGTCGTGCAGTTACCGCCCGCGTCTTATTAGTATGTAGTAGGTAGTATTTACATTGATGATTTTATGTGTGTTGAAACAATTTTTCACTGTATTTTAATAATAACGAATAGCGTCTGAACTAAAAGTATAGTGTTACACTATTTTTGTTACAATTAATCTAGTTACCAAATTATTATATCTTGTTTGTTTTTCCCTTCAGTTATCCGGCAAATTCAAGTATTTGGCACACATCATCCCCCGAACATGCCGAATAAGTGGTGGAGGAGTGTAGCAGACAATTTTATTGGTTGATGTCTCTCCGACATGTTTATATAACGGTAATAAATGCATTACAAATATTTTAACAAAATTTTAACGTTTCTAGCAATGGAAATAATATTTTTCTGTCGGGAATTTCAAAATTAATAATTTACTTCTTCTTTGTTTTTTCTTCAAGATTTTGTACCTTTAAAACCATGACTCGTCTTATATGCAGGGTCGTCCTATATGCCGGCAAATACGGTATTATGAATTCAAGGCTTATTACACAGATGAAAGTTACACTGACATAGAGTTCCCATTCAAAGGGCATACGTCAACATAAAAAGCATAATTACATTTTATTTCACTCAACCCCTCGACACGCCGCCAGTACAAACTTAACAAACCAGAAATTACCTGAACTCAGTATAGGTAGACACGTGACTTACCGAGAAAACAGAGCCCGAACGACCCAGGAAAATAACAGATGGCAAAATATTAAATCAAACTTA
The DNA here is from genome assembly GCA_003012365.1 of Medauroidea extradentata. Taxonomy (NCBI): domain Eukaryota; kingdom Metazoa; phylum Arthropoda; class Insecta; order Phasmatodea; family Phasmatidae; genus Medauroidea; species Medauroidea extradentata. The sequence continues at coordinate 3,971 of PNEQ01003848.1, forward strand.
CCGATGGAGTGTCGAGAGGGTAGAAGCAACCGGTCAGAACCGATGTTAGCACCGGAGTGCCAGCCCATGGCAGGCACTTAAGCGCCGGTGGGTACGAAGCAAGAGTAGGGAGGAGGAGAAAGAGGGGGCAGACAGGAGTGGGGGCACAAGCGGCTCCAAAAATGCCCGACCTCGCCCGAAGCTGAGGCGGGCCGGCGACCAAAAGTTACAAAACGTAGAACGGTGCTCGCACAAGTGTCCATCACAATATTAAAACACTTCCAGCCAGAGAATAAGTTCATTTAATGCACATGGCTGGGAGAACCCCAGCACAGGTTATTCAGTATTATTAATTCTTTATTGTGTGTTTTATATTGTGTGTGGTACCGTCGAATTATTAATTCTAGTGCTATGTTTTGAAATATGACACAAATTAATTTGTCAGATAGTATTAAATAATTTATTATTTTTTATGTTGGTAAATATTGGAATGTCAATATAATCAAATTAACTGCAGAATTTTTTCGCAATTGGTAGTTTACTTAATGTTTGATTTTACAGCTGGAATAGTATAGGCAAACATATAATCACAGGAAACCAGTGTGTATATTTTTAAACATTAAATCAACAGATTTTTATGAAGAAAAACTATTTAAATATTTACTGATATCAGATATTTTCCTCACATTCATTATCGCGTATATGTGAACCTGCGTGAAATATTTGCAAAATTCAATGAAAAATAGCAATAAAGTTAACGAAATCACCTTATCAAAATTGACGAAATCACGAAAAATTTTTCACCGAAAACAGGTGTCTTTACTTATAAAGTTATGAAACAAAATTTCAACCTAAACAACGCAGTTTGATTGTTGCCGCAATAATTGTCGCAACATGAGAAAATAATTACTCCTTGTTCAATGAAAATAGTTAACGGTGGCTTATAACACTTCAATTCTTCATTGACTATTGATTGATCCCTGTAGTCTTCAGCCAGAACCCTAGAAGAAAATGCAGTGACTGAAAGTGCAGCAGCGGTAACACATTATATTGAGCCCATATATTGGCTCGGAAACTTCAAAATAAGCAAAGGTTCGATAGGTGGTTCAAATGCAAATGATGAGGGCGACAAGCACAGAAGTGCGGTTACTAATAAATAAATTCAGTGCAAACATTAGCAGGTTCAGGTATTAAGTACGTGTGTTGATCAATATGTTACTAGAGGAATTACAAAAATTGATTCAAGGAATAAAAAGGAATTGAAGAACAATGATAATTGTGCTAACAACAATACCAATAGAACAGAACATAACTTACCAGGTAAAACAGAACGAGCCGACAGGGCACGGCGAGGGAACGAATGAGCCGTCTTAACACTCCAGCCGCGGCGCACACACTGACCAGTCAGACGTGGCAAGGCAAGAAGGTTTGGAGAAGGGAAAGGAGGTGAAGTGACCGGTAAACAAAGGAGGGAGGCACTAACACTTCCGACAGGACCCGAACATGGCTGAAGCCGAGGCCGGGAGTTGAATCGTAGGGCGCAAGGTCACAACACAGAGACTGGGCGCACATCATCAATTCACAGTTTGTAGCAATAATTTACATAAACTGTGTCATTAATTCACTGGCAAGAATTGTCGCAGCACAATATATCAACAACTGCTAAGTGGCACAAAAGGCACATTTAACAGCAATGCAAAAGTTTACTTAAAACGATGACTGCATTTATTCTGAAGCCAGGTCTGCCGCTAGCCTGCATGTCGTCGGTGCCGGCCAATAACACCAGAATCCAGGGAACGAGAATTGCCGAAAATGTGGCTGGTATCTGTGCGTCACTGTGCTTACCCCCGTAAACTTGCGTGCAGCAACGAGCAGCGGGGCGGTTTTGCTGGCTGCTTGGCCCAAAGACTATCAGCGCATGCTGTGCTCTGACGCTCTTCACTTGAGTGTGCGGGGGTCCATTTATTTGCATGTAACTGCACCAGGGGTAAAAAGTCGCTGCACTCTGCCGCGCCCAAGTGCGGGCACCTTTACATCCATGTCTATTTTGGACTCGAAAGTGAGTTTCGAAAGAATCGAATTGCTATTAAGTGAAGTAACGTGTTTATTTATTGTGGTTTTGCGTGCATCCCATTAATTATTCTTCATAATATGCATTGATAAAATCTATATTGTATCTTTTGTCACGGCAAGATGAAATAAGAACGAAGATTTTTCTGTTTGTAACGACTATGTGATGTATAACTTGCCAGAATCGTCTCGAGGAAACTACACACAGGCATTCGATTTTCTTCGCGCATCAGATAAAATAAGAGACGAATGGCATAATGCAGCATATCAGTGGCAAGAAATAGTGAAAACAACTAGGGTAAAGTTGTTGCGTATTAACTTCAACTGGAAATAATATGTAACTCCAAAATACAAATTAACACATTCAAGGTTATTATTGCCATGCTCCATATCCTTGTTTTGGGATCAAACGGAGTGCACAGAAATAAAATAAAATAAAAATTTAAGTTATTCTCTATCCCGTTTTTTTTATACTTTAAAAATATTAATACTGACACTATTTCCTAAATTATGACGTAAAAAAATTATCTCACAGTTATCGTGGAGAACGTTGAAATGTCAACGTAGCTTAATTAATTGCATTTTTTTCCCTACAAAATATCTTGATTTCACAGCTGAAATTAACACTTTAGTGTTATTGTTCTAATGACAATTTTGTTTCATAGGCCTACATGTGTATCCTCCATTTCGTTATTTGTGTGTTGTATCTGCCTACAAAAACCATCAAATGTTTAATGATTTCCAACTATCAAATTTAACCTCTTTGGTTTTTCTTTGTGCTGTAGTCCTATGTGTAACTTAAATGTGTGTGTAAGTATGTAGTTACGTTGTGGTATTTTAGGGAGCATCTACAGTAAAGTCATTAGATCCCACAATAGTATTTAAATGTGTGTAGTCCTACAGTTTAGTTATTTAGACGATTCCTTGAAAAACATAATTTTGGACCTTGAAAACCTGGAAATATGCATGAATTTTGACGTTAGATTTGGTGGCCACCCTGGTTATAGGTAATTTCATTTATATCGTGCAATTGTGTTTGATCTTGTTGCTTTCACTTTTGTTAATGTATTACACACTGCTTTATAGGCAGTTTAGGATAAAGTGAGCACTAAAAATGTAACTTTCGAAAAATATCACTAGCCATTACTGCTTACAATTCAATATTACTGATAGTCCCCTTAGTGCTTGTACGGTTGGCAGCGAAATTATGCAATATAGTTCCGTGTATTTTCCTATTTAAATACAAAAATATTGAAACAAAACTAACTGAAAGCGACAGAATTGTTTTTTTATATAATTTATGAACTTTTTTATCAAACAATATAGGTACCTACCGACTGCACACATTATCTTACATGCACAAACATCAAGTGACGTGTCCAGAGAGGTTTGACATTTCCCCTGTCATTAGCTGTTACACTCTGAAAGATACGAGTTGGCTGAAAATAGAACTTTAGCATGGCTTTTTTGAGTGCTCACTTTATCCCAAACCACCTGTACAAACTTTTTTGGTATGATGTAGGTATACCACACATCTTCTTTTCTTAAAATTAATTTTCCGCTAAACGCTTGCTTGTCTTTGAAACCCGTTTTCACCTTTTCTTGTTTCTGACATTCTACAAAGTGCCATCTCTACATTACTGTGTTTTCCCCAGTCCAATCTCTGTAGGTTTCTTCTTTTTCGGATGCTACGTCATTCAAATTTCAGACTGGATTTCTAGCTGGCAACTAGATTTTTCTGCCCGCCTTCAAATGACGCCGGTCCAAGGCAGGGGAAGTAGGGGAGGGGTTAGAGTTAGTCGTAACAGCTAGCAAGTGAAGGTCGAATGAGGTGGCACGAGGTCTTGGCAACTCGACGGATTTCATTGTGCCTTGAGTTAAAAAAGGCATCGGGCATGAGGACCTCTTATGACACTGAATGTGTTGCAAGGTTTTGCCGCTATTGAATTGCTGCTAACACGAGACGACTACGGTAGTGAGTTCACGTGTTGTGGAGATGAGACCAACACAGGTTTAGATTCATCAGTATTTCATTCTGCTGGCGTAATGGTAGGAATCAGTGCCTTCTTGGCCGGTTCATTGATGGGCAATTCACCATAAGATAAGAACCTCGGGGAGAGTCAGGGCGACTTCTCAGATACCTAGTTATCTGGTCATGGTATTTCGTCCATGGTGAGTCGATTTACAATGGAAATTGTTCATGTTCCAATAGGGGAAACATTGTGTTACTGGGTCTGAGTCATTTAGACTTATCGAATTGGCAGCGAGTTTAACTGTGTCGTCTGGCGATTCAGCTGTCATGTGTGTTTGAGTCAAGAGTTGTACCTGCAAAACTTAAAGGTTCTGATGTGAAACTGATAAAATTGTGGTCATTCAAAATTTTGTTAAAGGTAAGCTCCTGAATTGGGGGCTAAATTTTTGCGTGATTCAGTTAATGGCTCTGTTGTGTGATTGTAATAATCAAAGTGACTGCCAGTTAAAGGATAGTGATTGGACTTTTGGAAAACAAGGGCAACGAATGTTATAAGTTCTGTATTACTTTGTGTTTCGTTGACTCAGTATTATGATTGCTAAAAAAGGATATTGAGATTGTGTGTTTAATTATTCATTACACATTCACCTATACTGTATAAAATAATGATATAGAGAAGGTCGTTTAGCTCAGTAATCGTATGTTGCAGTCTGGAGAATGTTTAATTTTTTTTTATTTATTTAGTTTTCAAACAGTTGGAACAAGAGGTCGAAAGGATCTCGAGTTAAAGGTTAATGTAACCTTGTGCAGCCACGACTCAGCATTAAAGTGCCTGTTGGAGAATTGTAATTATCAAAGCAGGCTGCCTGTTGCTAATGTTATTGGGCAGTTGAAAAATGGTGTGAACTAGAACACACACTGTTCTCTCAAATCAGAATATCTGAATGTTTCCAGGTCAGGTGGCCACATGATTTTGCACATGTGATGAGCTATTCCTTTGAACAGTTTATAAATAATGTTTTGTTTCAGTGTGTTGCATGTCATGATATCATCCTTTTTGGTAAGCCAGTTTTACGGGTTATTAGTAGTGTTATAATATGTTATACAGTCAAGGAATTGTAGTTCTACAAATCATGTATTTTGTAGGTGAAAGGCCGTACCACTGTGATTACTGCCCAAAATGCTTCCCGTCAAGCGGAGCCATGAAGAAACACAGGCGAATGCACACTGGCGAACGGCCTTATGAATGTAAAGAGGTGAGTCACAGAATTTTCAAGAAAGTTGATGTAATGAACATCAAGGTCCCTATTTTAGGAATACCAGATATGACAAGAGCAGCAGTTTTACAAAGCCATTCCAGAAAAAAAATTAAGACTTTGTTAAAAATATAAAGGTTTTCTAATTTATGTTTGTAAAATATCTGAGTTTTAGTGGTACAAGCACTAATTTATAGGCTGCAATATGGAGTGTTGGGTAAGGATGATGTGAAGTGTGCAGCCACTTCCCCCTACATTATTTAAATTTACATAAAAAAGAGTTTTTTTATCTAAATTTAAGTCTTTAAATACAGGCTGTGTTTCATATGGCGTACTTCTCCATCAGGTGTTGGGAATGATACAACAGGACGCAATAACTTTGTAATTGGGGACATGAGTAATTCAAATTCAGTTTTCAAAATTTAAATATAAAATACATTCATAGAATTTCGAAGCAGGGTTTTTTTTTTCTTCTCTTCAAATATACCACAGCAAAATTTTAGTCAAATTTGTTTACATAACTTTTTTCTTTTATTTTTCTTATTTTTTAGGGTTTTAGCAGTTCTAGTATGTCGTTTATAAAATTTTCCTGGTGAAGTGAGTAAGTTCTTGTGTTGCATCTCCAGGCTGTAGGATTTCTGGTGCCAACATTGTAGTCCGATTATAGTCTTCATGGAATTTCTCCACGATGCGCGTAATAGACGCACGTTGGTCAACTTTTACCTTATCTGTTTAGAGTATTGCGCCGTGGAAATTGTCTCTCCTGTTTGCAATTTTGTCTCCAATTAAAAGTTTTAATTTAAAATGTCATTTTAATTCATTGTAAAACTAATAAATGTTAATAGTTGCAACCTTTTTTGTACAATTCTGAAATATATTTGTTCTATTTATTGTTGGGATCTTGTATCACTCCGCCGAGGCATGCTCTTAGCTACCATGTCCGTTGCCGTGGTTCATCAATACGAGTCAGGTGGCAGTAGGAGTCGCAAGGCGGCTAGCGCCAGTGCCTGTCGGTCGCCAGGGCTAGCACAAGTTGGGGTCGAGCGTGACCCCCAGGAACACAGGAGATTGTCGTTTTCAGTCGAGCAGTTGGGAGTGAAAGTGTTACAGTTTATTGGGCCTAGAATTGTTGTTTTGATTTGAGCTCAGCATTTCAGCAAGCGTTTACAAATTTTGGAAATCGGTAAGAAAAAAACTGGACATGGTAGTGGCATAACCTCGACTTAGTTGCTTTGGTTAAATATCAGAATTGAAGTTTGGAACCTTTTTGTTACGCTATGTACATCGAGTGTTGTAACTATGAACTGCATTACCGAAAATAAAATTGAGTGTAAGTGAAAATATTTTCTTTTAGTAAAGTTAACCCGATATTGAAACATAACCTTAAATCCTTTGAGTCACTCCCAAATTAATCGAAAGGCATAAATCAGCAGCTTTAATATACAAGGTACAGTATGTTTCTGTTGTAAAATCATCTGTTAAATCTTTTCATAACTGAATTTAATGAATAAGTTTTATGATCAAAGTTTACAGTTTGTTTAAATATTTCAGATATTTCAAATTTCTGATTTTGTTGATCAGTAGTGGTACAGCATTTTTATTAAAACCTCTTATTTCTATTTACTGTATTTTGGAATTTATTGTAAGGTACATTATCCTAGACTGTATATGTTTTGTTCCTTTATACGTGTGTACATATGCAAACTAGTTTTTAAACTACTAATGTAATAATATTCTTTTTCCTGCTTGCCTAGGAATAGTGGATTGGATATTGAATACTTCTAAAGCCTTGGTATGTCATCACCTGTAAAAAAATTAATTGCTGCTGTGAAGTGTCATTAAGTAAGATTTTCCCATTAGAAAAAGATAATTTTCAGAAATTTTTTTGGTAATTTACTCTTAATTTTTTAGAGTATGTGTGTTGATTTACAAGGTAATGATTCCTCATTTCTTCTACTTTAGCAGGAAATATTTTTATTATATCTGTGTAAAAAATAAGATTAAACCATTTTCCAGTTTTTTTAGAATAGTTTTTACTGTGACAGATTTTTTTCAAGACAAAAAATAAAATGGTTTGTACTAATTATTTGACTAACACAATTGTCATTACTTATTTTTTCAACCAATACCATAGTATTTTTGTACATTGAAAATTGTACATAAAAAACTATTTCCAACAAAACTGTAGGACAGTTTTTCAATAACTGCTCTCCTTTAGGCTCAAAAATAACATGCAAAAGTAGTATGAATGAAGGATCATGGTTTTAATATGAAACATGGTACGAAGCTTAGGGAATATGTCATGAAGAATAGTTGGGGTGAGTTTAATTCTTCAAAAAAAAGTAACATAGTGTATTTTTCCTCAAACAAGAAAAAAAAATCATAATTTTTTTTAGTTCTATACTGTAGAGAAAATACTAAAAATGTTGATTAGTTAGTAAGAAATATTTTAGGGAATTTCTTAATGCTGTTATCCAATAGGTTTTTAACAGCCATCAAATCGTAATTTGTTTCTGCCTAACCTACCTAACTACGTATATAGCCTGACTAACCTCATACGTAAATTTGTGTCACTTTCAGAGGGCCTGTCTTTGCACTGTATAGTTTTCAGAATGTGTGTATTTTACTTTATTATTTTACTTGTAAATTTATTTTATTATTTTTGTAGAGTAAAAATAAGGAAGTGTCCAAAAGCTGTTGTTCTCTAGTTTACCAAGTAACTTTTTTGTTAAATGTGTACTCATTTGTTTACAATATTTTCTGAAATCAACAAAATTGTAGTTTTATAATAGTGGATACTGTTGCAGTTTATCTTATTTATGACATGCACGATGCTTCATCTGTGAATAAAGGATGGCTTTTGTAGTTACACACTCTTTTATACCTGAGCATTCATTAGAACCTTGTCACAATGAGTATGGGTTTTATAATGCACAGTCATGATCTGAATGGAAAATAAGGGTGAAGCAAATGAGTAAAGTGCTGAGAAGAAAAATCACTTGGACAAAAAATTAATACTGTACATACTTTGATAAGTAATATGATGATGTGGAAAAAGTGAAGGGGAGAGAGAAAGATTGTGTGGCAACAAAGTACCATATAGAAGATTAATGAGAAAATACATTAACTCCTGGAGGACAAGTGGTGGTGAAGTAGATTGGCAATTTCTTAAGCGGATGGAAACGGAAGTTGAAAGTGAAGGAGGTTTTATCATATGAAGGAGGGGATGATGTCAGGGGTCCAATAATGATGTATGTAGGGCCAAAAGAATTCCATAATTATGGTAAATGGAAAAAGGGGAAGTGAGGGTGATTTATGACGAGGTGTACAGTATGGAATATCATGGAAATTAAATGTGGTGAATAAAAATGGTTGTGAAGTTCACAGAAATGGAAAAAGAATAAGGAGGGCAAGTGATGGGGATTGCATGATATTTAAAATATCTGGGAAGGGAGGGGGTGTTGCAAGCAGGGTTCGACACTGTCTGTCTGTCAGAGACAGGCAAATATCGGTTGGGACAGTCAAAGAATGTTGTATGCCAGCGCGGGCAGACAGGTAGTCTTCATGAATGTTTAACCTAAAATTTTCATTGAAACTTCTGGGTATCTAAATTTTGTTTTCAAATGATAAATACACAAACCTCTACATTAGTATTAACTTCATTGTAAGTCTTTCACCGTGCACATGGCCATAAACACTATAGATGACACAATTTTTTAAGCTCTGTGCAATCTGCGTTACTTCCAGCTTAATCAAGCAGACCTGAAAATTTACCAGTTGCTATTTTATGTATTATTGTGTTTTGCTAGGATACCATCTATAATATTAATCACAAATTATTATTTTTCCTTTTTATTTTCCACGTATTATTAATATTCCGTTATGGTTAAGCAAAAACTTTTGTGATGTGTAGTCAGTTTTTTTTATAGCGCCATCAGGATGACTGTATTTGGTTTTGTGCTGGCCATAAAACACCATTGGCCATTCAGTGTTAGTTTGGGAATTTAGTTTACTGAATATTATGAAAAAAAAAGTATATACTGTATACGGTACATATATTTGTACTTTTGTAGGTATTTTTGTACGGTTTCTGTTCCCAAAGCTACTTCATTTCCTCTATTTATTGGAGTTTGTCACTAGTAAGTACTGTATTGTTTATTTGCACTTTGCGGTAGTTATGCTGTTTATTTACATTGGTACGTTGAAGACATTTTTGATCATGTAATTGTTCAAAACACTATACTCATTTGTGGGTATAATGTACCTATACTTCGCTTGTTCACCCGATACTGTGATCCTACTTGAGATTGATTTTCCATCAAGATGTGGTGATTTGTTAGCATTAGCGGCACTTCCAAACAACGGAAAAAAAAAAAAAAAAAAAAAAAAAAAAAAAAAAAAAAAAAAAAAAAATAATAATGATAGGCACTATGGCAAACAAGTGTGGTCAAGAGAGTTTTATCAAAACTGGTGTACTGAATTTCTGTGGGTTTGGTTTGATAATGATCAGAAAAAAAATGTACCGTAATGCAAAGTCTGTGAAATGTATCCCAAACTATCAGTGTTGGTGAAAGGATGCTCAGGTTTTCGTAAAGAAAATTTGTAATTCTATGCTGCAAGCAGTTGCCACAAGCAATGTTAAATCCTGCACAATGTACAGGTGGCTGCACCATGAACATCTCTGCTCACACTGCAGATTGTGAAAGAGAACTTTCACTAATGAAATCCATAAAACGGATAGGCGCAACAAACTGAGTGATGAAACACTGTCATCATTTATGAGTATCCGGATGAAATCAAGTAGCATCTGTGAGCATGATCCTACTCCTGCTATTTAACTTTGGTTTAATCATGCTGAGAGGAAGAGCAGACCATTTCAGCCTCAATATAGAAGGTGTACAGATAGAGGCTGCGACAAAATGTAGGATATGTGGGCAATTCATCAGATAGTTCCAACATATAAAGTTAAGGATGTTGTGAAATATATATCTATTTTTTTTTTTTAACTTAAATGTGATTTATCCTAATTTATTCTTTACTTTAAGTATGGTGTGTAAAAATATTTTTTTTTTGTGCAACGTACCTAAGTGAACTTTATTATTGGAGTCAGCAGGACAGGTGAAATTAGTTATGGACAGGTATGTTTATAAATCTACCTCTGGTTGCAAGGTAATCTAGGGTGGTCTAAACATGTGCAGAAAGTAGTTTCGAAGGAAAGGAAGAAAGGCCTTGGGCATGCGGGGAAGGCTGCTGGAGGGAGTAAGTTGTGAGCTTAGGAAAAGGCACATTACACCATGAGGAGACCAATGTTTGAATATGCTTAATAGTAGAGGTGCAGGAACTAGAGAAGTCCAGAGAAGGATAGTCGGATAAATTGATAGTAGATGAAAACAGTAATGATACAAGAAATTTTAAGCCATTCCTGACTGAGAATGGAGATGGATTGGCGCTCACTGCAGGATAGGATGAACTTGATAAATAGGGTCTTGAATGTAGATTTACATGTTTCAGCATATAGGCAACACATTTTTACAAAAAAATTTACAAAATGTGGGGTGCAGTTATATAAATGACATTGCAATTAAAATTTTTCACTCTCTCAAATACACCATTTTATATTTTAAACAAACACACTTGCAATGCTGCTTTTTTAGGCACCCTTCCCCTATTTTCATGTTCAAGTCAATGTGTGGTGTACTGACGATTGCCAGTCAAAAGGTACTTTCTTGAGATATGTGTAGTGCACAATAAATTAACAACCTTTTTATTTCCACCTTTACAACTCCAATCTTTCAACAACAACACTGGTATGTGAAAGCGGCTAGACAAGCAGAGCCGTCATATCCCAGCTGGCCCCCTCACGCTTAGTCAATGAATTTGATGTTGTCCTACCATAGTTTCAATGTGCAGTAAAACCCTGTTAAGACGTATGTATTTGGACAGAAAATAACAATGCTTCTTAACCAGGAAAATTTCTTATAAGGGTTCAGTTATGCATGTTCATATAAACAAGGTGCAAAATTATTTTATTTATTAAGAGGGTTTTACTGTATGTGAGAGAATATGTTTTTCTGTTTGATGAGAGGACTTAACAAATATCTTGAATCTGACTTAATGCATTAGTGTGCAAAAAAATTTTTTTCAGAACTGTTCTATCTAAATATTACGTGCAACCTAAATTAAATTTATTGCATCAATAATTTAATGTAGTTACAAGTAATTTCACAGTTGTCAACTCTCGTTGTAGCGAGATTCCACTGTAGTGTGTGAAAAGTGACTTGTAAATATTTGCAGAGTACAGGTTATTTTTCTTCAGTGCTGTATGCATGTAAATGAATATTTTTATCCATTTCTATTTAAAATGTTTTGTTTGGTTATCCGAAAGTGAAATTGAGCTAACTAACTATAATTTAACGTTTTACAAATACATAAGTTTTGTGTAAAGATGTGACTTGTTTTATTATTATTGTTGTTATTTTTTTATTATTACCTACAGCATTATTATTATTTTTGCTATTGTCATTGTTTTTTTATTATTATAACTACTACTATTACTATTTATATCTGAATTAAGAATTTGTCTGCGTACATTTGTGCAGTGTTTTGCCAAGTTTGCTGCAAAAGAGACACTCAACCGTCATATGAGGACCCACACTGGGGTAAAGCCCCATTCATGCCAGTACTGTGGGAAGAGTTTCATTCAGGCATCTCAGCTGCGTGCTCATATTTTCCATCACACTGGTAATTGTTTATGTATATTTGCTATCATTTGACCTTTTCTGTACAATTCAAATTATTTTGTTGTATTGCATGCTTGCCAATTTTAAGATTTATCATGAGTAGTGATGAGACGATTCCACTTTTTTCTCGATTCCGATTCTAGATTTGATTCAGAAATTTTAGCTCCAATTCTCAATTCTCAATTCGATTAGAAGCAGCTAGCCTGCTATAGTTCTATAATATTATGAAAGAACTAAGAAATGTTTTACTTATTTGGGGTGCCAGCTTTATCAAAGAACAGAAATCCTTTTATTTCATGTACAGATGAACAATGGGTTAGTAGTTGGATACAAAAATCATTTGATATATGTGGAACATAACAACTTCCTATTTAACATAAAATTTTAGTATCAAAATTCAAAAACAAATTTTAACTTTATAATTATTTATAAATGTTTCAAATATACCCTAATATTAAAATGACATAAAAGTATTTTCTGTGGTCTTTATTTTGGTTAAACAAAGGTACCAACATTTACCTTGTTCTTGGGCTTGCCAACTGTACTATTTTCTGAAGTTGGAAGTGCTATTTCTTCTGCTTTTTTAATCAAAGATAGCTTGGCCACTTCAGATTTTCTTTGCAACTAAACACAGAACCCTTCAGACGTGGATCAAGCAAGGTTGCAGTGGTGTACATGTCGTCATCCTCAACTGATCCATAGCGCAGTTTGAGGGAAGCCAGAAGATCATTGTGCATGCCTTGAATATTTTAACGAACAGTCACTGTTTTTTCAAGTTGTTTCTGTGTAGCATTTATGATGGGTATCACTTCAGAAATGGTAATGAATGATGAACTTTCTGCGAGTGTTGCCTTTTCAAAAATGTCCAAGGTGTCTATTATAGCAGACAGCATTTCCCATTGTATAAATGTCAGTTCAGCAGGAAGGTTTAAGTCAGTAGTACACTAGACCCCCGATTTTACAAACCCTGGATTTAACTACGGTAGCGATTCTACGAATATAATCTCAGGAACCCCCAAAAAGTAACAAAATTATATGACAAAAAAAATTGTTAGGAATTACGTTGACAATGAATAAAACATACTGTATCTAATTCACGGCATTAAAATATGAATGGTAGAGTTGCAGTTATTACTAGGTAAGTCACAATATTAAAAATAAAACAAAAATTGCGAAAATCCGTTAAAAAATGTAGCTGTGACAGTTTGAAAACCGCGCGACGGCGCCTGTGCCAAGCCGGCCGGCCTGTCTCCAACTACGACGTATTAGGATCTATATTGAGGTCGTACTATACACGCAAAGTTCCAGCGCATGCGCATATGCTCGTTTAACTATAGTACAGCCTCCTTCTAGGCTGTTTCACAACGTCTTATATCTCTCGCCTCGAGTCAAATGAGTTTACTTTTTTACACGAACCCTATAAATAATAGGGTGCTATTTTTCTTTATTGCGTTAACACCATACGCACTAAAAACAATTAACTTGGCGCATAATTTGCTTAAACAATGCGTTAATGCGTGTCGTAAAATGTGCGTTTCACAAGTGAGCACGATAATAACGCTATCTATTTTCCAAGTGTAGAAACATTTGTCTCCGGGTATGTCGAAGTTGGAAATTAAATAGACGTTCGTGTATTACGTAATCCCGGAACTCCTAATTTATTTTTACCGCATGTACTGACTGTGAAAGTGGTTATTTTCAATCACTTATACATGTAATTCTCGATGATTTTAGGTAAGAACGTCACAAAATGGCATTTTTGGAACAACGTAGGTATATGCTACGGTGCCGCTATCTATGTTCCATCTTGTGAACGTTCGTACAGTTGCGCTATCTGTCCGCTCTGCACGCTACTAGTATCTACGTTCTCGTACAATTCATCAACAAAGTCGAGGGAATGTTTTTACGTTAAGTTATATAAAACTGCGCAATGAATAAATACATCCGCTCATTCCTTCTTTCTTTGGTGAATAATTTACAAGGGTATTTTACTAGTAAGGAATGCCTACTTTTTTCCATTAAACGCTACGCAAATCTGGCTATTCGCGGGTGAGAAGGCACTCGACAGCTCAGTTTTCTCTTCTTTTTTTTACGACAAAGGTCGATCATATCTGTTGTTTAGCAGTGTTCTTTTGATCGTAAGACGTCTGCCTATTGATATAAATTTATATTTCAACTATCACTTGCGTTATTTTTCCGTTAAATGCTACGGAAGTCGGTCTATTCGCTCGAGAGAAGACACTTGGAATCTCGATTTTCTCATTTTTTTAGGAAAAGAATTGGTCATATCTATTGTTTAGCGGTGTTCTTTTGATCGTAAGACGTCTGACTATTGATATAAATTTATATTTAAACTATCACTTACTTTATTTTTCCGTTAAATGCTACGGGAGTTGGGCTATTCGCTCGAGAGAAGACACTCGGAATCTCGATTTTCTCATTTTTTGGGGACAAGGGTCGGTCATATCTACCGCTCAACAGTGTGACGTCCGGCTACTGATATCAATTTATGTTTACATTATTACGTTAATTAATTTCCCGCAAAACGCTACGGAAGCCGGGACCTAGAGAAAATTTGCAGAAAAAATGCAATTTTAAAATTTTCTGTTACCGCAAGGAGGGGGTTGGGGGGGCAAAATAAGCAGATATCGAATTTACGAAGCTAGTGATTTTACGAATGTGATGAGAGGAACCGTGAGTATTTGTAAAATCGGGGGTCTAGTGTATTTGCAAACATAACTGCACGCTTCTATTCCACTAATCGTTTTGCCATATGAAGAGCGGAATTCCACCATGTAGGCTCGTCTTGGAAAAGCCGATGCTGTGGAACTCCCAACTGCAATCTGGGCTGCATGGAAAATTTTAGTAGCATTTGCAGAGTGACGAAAGTGACCAAGTTTCCTATAGCAAGCAGTAATAACATTTGAAATTCTTGTCACATTGAATGCTCCCTCATTTACTGCTAATTGGAAAGTGTGGGTGAGACAGGAAATGTGTTTGAAACCACTGTGTTCCATTGCAGCAACCATATTTCTACCATTGTCTCTAACTACAGCAGAAACTTTCTCAGTCAAGCCCCACGTTTCAAGAGTTTCTTCAAGGAAGTTGGCAATATTGACACCAGTATGACTAATCTCAGGGAATGGTAAAACGTTCAAAGAAATGTGCCTGAATGCAAAGTTATTATCAATAAAGTGAACAGTGAGGGATAGGTAGTCATCATTCCCTACTGATGTCCACATGTCTGTTGTAATGCTGACACTTGATGCCTCACTCAACAAACTTTTAACTTTCATACAAACTTCTTCGTACAGCTGTGGAATAATCTTTTTTGAAAAATACTTGTGGCTAGGCATTGGATATCTAGGCTCAAGATGTGTCATTAATCCAGTGAACCCTTTGTCTTACACAATTGAGAAAGGCTGGTGGTCTTCGTATATCATCTGTGCAATGTGTGACGTAATTATTTTGGCCCTTGGATCGTCAAGTGCAAACTGCGCTTTCCTCTCGAAGCATGCCTTCAAAGTTAGTTGAACTTAGGTTGGTTTATTTACAACTGGCGTCCGATTTTGTGAAACTGGTGAAGACGAATTTGAAGGACGAAACAAATTTTCCACGGCAAATACGTTATCTGAGACGAAGTCCTCACTTTCTTTACGTCGTTTGAACATTTCAACTGCGTGAAAACGTTGCAAATGTTTGGACATATTTGTTGTCATACGTGACTTCCCGTCTCTTGAAGTTTTTGTGTTACAAAAGTTACAAATGCGACATTCCTATCATTCTCTGCAATTGTAAAATAGTCCCACACGCTACTGCACTTGCGTTTTGTAGCCATCGTTACACACACGCACAGAATGTATTAACTTTCAAACATCGCATTCGTGTTTTAACCTAGTTTACGCCTGACATCACTTCGACAAAATTCTAGTCAGGTTAGCCAACATTGTCATGTAAAATATCTGCCGCTACTTACACGAGTGCCACTTTGAATACCACATTTACTCTTGTATAATGCACACTTTTATTCCAAAACAACTGATAAAAATTCAGGGGTGCGCACCATTGACGGAAAATAGAAGAAGAAAAAGCCGCCACGAGGAAAAATTGGGATGGGCAGAGAAGGCTGAGTTGTAAATTGGCGGGTGTTGTCAAGCGTGGGAGGCAGAGAGAGAGAGAATGTTTCTCACCTGGTTCCTCCATTACTACACTTCCTTTTCTTTTTCTCTACCCCCTCCTAACCTTTTTTCTGATGTAACTGCTGCTGCTAATACAGTATTTTCTTTAGTTTGCCATGGCAGGAAAGTTCGAGGGTGGGCGGAAGCAATATGAGAAGTTAATTTAGACGTCTCGTCTCGTGATGACACTGTTCTAGAGGGAAAGCAAGGCAGGGTGGTGGTTGGGGCCGTACAGTCCTCTGCTTGTAGCCACCCCTCTTCCCCCCCCCCACCTCATTCCTGAGCCTTTCTTTCTTCTAGTGCAGGTTGGTGGGACAGTAAATAAAAAAGGCAAGCTTGCTCTGCTGGTTATCTCGTTTGGTGGAGGGGGGGTGGGTCATGCTGGAAGCAGCCGACAGGACACAGCACAGTAAAAGAGGGGAAGAGGGAGTGTTGTCCAGGCGCATGTGAGCTGGCTGCAGGCTGCTTGCCTCACATGCTGCTTGCGACCTTGGCAAGCTATCTATAGATAACTACCATGACAAGCCACCCCTCCCTACCCTCATCCATTGCATCCTCTCCACCCTGTCACACTCTAGCCACTGTGAGTCATCTTTCCTCTCTCTTTTCTTTGTTAGCCACGGTTCCTTCCCTTCTCCTCCACCCTAGCAAATACATCGTATAGCCTACCTTACAGCCTCCCTCACGCTGCTTCATGGTTTTTTACTCCCATGATTTTTTACATTCTAGCAAGGCACATAAATTTTTTTCTCTGGAACTTGTTGCAAAAATCGTGGTGCGCATTATACACGTGGGCGCAGTATACACGAGTATATACGTAAATGCTTACAATTTGTGACTCGTGAGTCATACAAAATCCAACAAAATCAAATGCAAATCATTTCTGCATTAAAATAAGGATTAAACTGGTTATCTACATATATTTGATCGCTCTTACAGTTAACACCTTTGTTCTGTTGTGTCTCGGCCAATGTGAATCGAATCGATCTTGAAATGACCAACAATCGAAAAGTTCGATTCCTCGATGCGGCCCAAACTCGCTAGAATCGAAGAATCGATAATAGAACCGTCCCATCACTAATCATGAGTGAGTGAGTGATTCTGGTCAGCACTTAACATCAAGATCTTGCACTGCTGAGGGGTTACATGATATGAGTATGGAGCTGCGCTGGAATGAAGGGGCAGAGGAAACAGGATATCCCCAAGAAAACTCTGTGTTTAAAGGCATTGTTCAGGATGATTACCACGTGAAAAGATTTATCATGAAAATGAACACAAAATTATGTTATTTTATTCGACGGCCATGTGTAAAATTGTACTGGGTCTTGTGTCCTTTTTTAGTTAGAAAATTTTTTCTTTTCTTTTCATTAGGTGTTTACAAAAACCGGATTGGTTAGCCCAGGTAAAATGTGTGTCTAGTAAAACCCCGATTTTATGAAATGTTATGATTCCCGAAAATCTAGTCATCATAATATATGTTTAGTAAAATCAGAACTCATGAAATAGGAACCTGGGTCACTGTTCCCAAAGATTTCTTAGGTAAATTAATGTTTTGTGATATAGGGGTTCTACTGTAGTTTTAATACGAGTCATTTAAGTTGACCCTAGTAAAGTTTGCTTGTATCCAAGCAATGGAGTTACAGTATAATCTCACCACTACGAATATGGGATACTACGAGACATTCGTAATTATGAGTGTTTTTGTAGTGCATGGTCAGTTTGTATACATATACAGTTTAATGTGTGTTATCATCATGACCACTTTAGTAGATACGAGTGATTCCGAAGCATGAACATAACACTTTTTTAACATAAAAAATATAAATACAAGCACACATGAGAATCACATTTTATCGGCGCACTGCGCACAGCATAAAATATGGCAAAGGTGTTCTTTTTCTCCCAAAAGTCATAGGATCAATACTGGTGTGTGAGCAATGGCTTATGTCCACAAACCAATATGTTCTTATTGTAAACTCCCACTGCAACCAAAATTTAAAATTTTGATGATCTGATGTAGTCTGTACAGTATAGTTAGCCTGATTTTGACAGTTCTTTTTTTGAGAAACAGGACTGGCAGTTTCCTTATGTGTATCTAAGCTAGCCATTAGTCTCCATTCTTTTTTAGGAAGTCAAGATGGTTTTTAGAGTCAACGCACAGTAGCTGTTTGGCATGTTTCTCACAAGAGAAATGTAAATGTAAAAATCTGGAAAACATACTGTGTAGATTATATTTCAGATAGTTCAGTTATTAATTTATGAAATTTAAGGATAATATGTTCAATAGTGTTATACCTAGGAGTTATCTCAGTTTGGGTTTTTATTTTGCCAGGTTACTTTCATCTACATAAGTAGATTGTATTATTATTATTAGATTTTGGAATTTTTAAATTGCTACTACTGCAGTTTGAGTTTGAAACACATGTTTTGTGTAGATGTAACATTAGTGTAAATACTGTGGCAAAGATGATTGCCACCATCATATTTACAAAAAACTTCTGAAAATTCTTCTGTTTCAAACTCAAGTTTAATTTAAACATTCATATACATTTTTTCGGTAAATTACGATATTGTGGTTAGGTTTACAATTCAATATGGTCGATCAGTGGAAGAAGCAACTAGTAAATAGAAGTTATCACTTCCAGCGGACTCAAGCTTCGACTTTGGACAAACAACTGTCGCAACCAGCGTGCTGTATCTGTGGACGACGTAACGTACACAAGAAGAAGCACGTATATTGATAAACACACAAATTTGTATTGAAAATGTAAGATTCCGTAGTATCTCTGGGGCAACCATAATTCCGTACATTTCTATTCTAGTATATACATTTATACACTATACCCCCGATTTTACGAACCCTGGATTTAACGAAGGTAGCGATTCTACGCATACAATCTCAGGAACCCTCAAAAAATTACAAAATTCTATGACAAAAAAATTGTGAGGAATTACATTGACAATGAATAAAACATATATTATCTAATTCACTGCAATAAAATATTAATTGTAGAGTTGCAGTTATTACTTGGTAAGTTACAATAATAAAAATGAAACAAGAGTAGTGAAAATCCGTTAAAAAATGTGGCAATGACAGTTTGAAAACCGTGCGGCGGCGGCGGCACCGCCTGTACCAAGCCGGCCAGCCTGTCTCCATCAATTACGACGTATTAGGAGCTATATTGAGGTCGTACTATAGCCGCAAAGATCCAGCGCATGCGCACATGCTCATTTATCTGTAGTATAGCCTCCTCCTAGGCTGTTTCACGACGTCTTATATTTCTCTCTACTCGCGCCGAATGTGTTTACATTTTTACACGAACCCTACAAATAATAGCGTGAAATTTTTTTTATTGGGTTAACACCATACATACTTAAAACAATTAACTTGGCGCATAATTTGCTTAAACAATGTGTCACTGTGTGTCGTACGTGCATTTCACAAGTGAGCACGATAATAGCGCTACCTATTAGCCACGTGTAGAAACATTTGTCTCCACCATGTGTATGTCGAACTTGTATAATAAATAGACTTTAGTGTATTATGTAATCCTGGAACTCCTAATTAATTTTTACAGCACATTGTGGATTTGAAAGTGATTATTTGCTACCACTTATACATATAATTCTCGACGATTTTAGGTTAGAACGTCACAAAATGGCGTTTTTGGAACATTGAACATCGGTATATGCTACGGTGCCGCTATCTATCTTCCATCTTGTGAACATTCATACAGTTGCGCTATCTGTTCGCTCTGCACACTACTATCTACGTTTGTGTACAATTAATCAAATGTCGAGGGATTGTTTTAACATTAAGTTATATAAAACTGCGCAGTGAATAAATTTGCTGAAAGTTTTGGTAAATGGTTGGCACCTCTCTACTGAATTCTTCAAGATAAAGCCATTATGAAGCTCTTATTCTTCTTAATGTTTTCTCGTATTTTCAACTGTTAATCCTGAATTTTTCATAGCTCCTAAGAAATTGTTGTATGGCAGAGATGTTTCAAACAAATTTTGTCATTCTGATAAGGTATAACTGTCTCTCTTTTCTGTGATTGTTTTAATTCAGTGCAACATTCATTCTTATTTGTGACATAACCATTCTCGTACAAATTTTACTCTCAAGGATTATTGCAATGAAAGTCTGCCTTCTACTTTTCAGGTGAGAATGGTTATACCTGCTCGCATTGCCAAAAGGCATTTAACAGACGGGCACGTCTCGTCTTGCATGTGAAGTACGTTCATGAAGGAGCCAAGCCGTATGAGTGTGGCAAGTGCAAGCGAACGTTTGTTCGTAAGGAAGATTTAGCTCGTCACGATGTACTGCATTCAGGCGTCAAAGGTATGTAGTAGTATTCAAGAGTATCTGGTGCCTGTGTTGTTAGAAAGTAACAGGTTTTACAATTTGAAAGGTTTATGTCAATTTTTTCACTTATGCTTTCTTTTTAGCTCACAAGTGCCCCATCTCCATTTGTGAGAAATCTTTTGCTATGAAATCATCATTGAAAATTCATCTCTTGACTCACACAAAGGTAAGGCTTACTCTGCAATTGTAACTAATTATCTGGTTGCTTATAATGGCCAGTATATTTTTCATTGCAGTATTTACATTACATAAGAGTAGAGTCTCACGATTCAAACCTTGATGATCTGAAGAGCTTGGTAATTTGAATTGGTGTGCGAGGGAGAAAATTGTTGTAACAAATATAAAAACTAATTTTCTACAATTTAATAATGCAATATTGAAGTTTCTACACTTAACATATTATTTAAAGTATAGTACTGTTTACAAACTTGCACTTTTTCCTGAGTTTGGCAAGCATTTTACTTGTGTATACTGGAGGAATTTGTTAATCTGAAAATATGGTAATCCAAAACTAGCAATGGTACGGGAGAATAGAATATACTGTATTAAGTATTGTTTGCTGAAAACTTGTAAGGTAATGAAATCATGACTACATGTTGCTTCTATTTTTATGTTGTGCAAGTAACTTTGCATTGTATGTACTAGGAACCTCCACGCTCATGTGAAGAGTGTGGAAGGGCTTTCATCAGACAGGATTGCCTGCTGCGACACATGCGCACCAAGCACCGAGACATGCTAGAGGAGATCCTGGCAGAGGCAGAGAAAAAGAAGCTGCAACAGCAGCAGTTGATCTCTGCAGCTGGTTCAGGCTCTGGCCATGCAGCCTCTTCTCATGGCAGTGGCAGAGCCAAGGGAGAGGGTAGTGGGTCCGGCGATTCTGGTGTGCTGGGCGTGGATGCTTTGGCCGACTCTGTTCGAGAGCTGCTAACACTCCTAGTTGATGAGGCTACATTGAAAGGGTTTGGGTGAGTAACGGTGTAAAATATGTAAATGTTAGACATGTTTGAATGTTGGCAAGCATTATGTTCCAATTAAAATTTCAGATCTTATTTAACAAATCTCTCAAAATCTAAATGAATCTTCTTTATAAATTATTCCGTAGCTGCCAACTTGTACGATTCTCCCGTACAATGTACAGTTTTGTGCCCTATTGTACGATTGTATGACTTATGTAAATTATTATACAATTTCCAAGCTTTTTTTAATTTTATTTCCGTTTGGTCAATTCATAACAAGAAATCTGATACTGAAAGCTCATAATTTCGGTATCAAACATGTGGTATGTGGATTGTACTCAACTGACATACAGTGTCGTAGATAATAAAGAAAACTGGGAACTGGAGGCCTTAATTTATATTTATTACACAACGGACAAGCACACTCCTGACTCAATTCGCTTTCAAGCGAGCGAAGCGAAGCCGAAGCGGCGAAAACCTAACTCTGATGCCACCTGTCGGAGGAATTTTGAACTATGTCTGTGGCGCGAGCGTTGGCGGCAGTGTGTCAATGTCTGTTTTCAATTCAGTGGGCGGTTGCATCACTTTGTGATGGCGCTAATCAAGTAAAATTACACAGTCAGTAGGTATGTCATTAAGAGCGTAAATAAATATTTTAAACCCGATTACATCTTATGTTCTTTCACTAATGTTGCATTCAAATAAGAAAAGACGCAGAACTACTACATGCAGCGATTCTTTACCAACCATACAAACAATAATGTAACTATTGTTTATGTTGACTAATATGCAGTAACGGCTAGTGATTTTTTTCAAAGGTTAAATCTTAAGTGCTTACTTTATTCTGAATGGCCTATATATAGACACACACATGTGCAACCAAGGACAATATGTTCAAAACAAGTATGTAAAACAGTGATCATATACTTATCAGTACCGTTTACTACCTAATACTGTAATACTGTATCTTGGTTTAACAACTCTGAAGGAACTGAAAAATATAGTCTTTAGCTTGGAGTTTTTAAACTGAATAATAAAAGTATGTTTGGACTTTAGATGGGACCAAAAAATACTGTTGTTAAGGCTGTCTGGCTCGACAAGGGCATTGCGTCAAACTAGCTTAATATTTGTATATTTTCTTGGGTGGTCGTTAGACACCTCTTCCACTGTGAGTCCAATGGCAAGCAAGGGGACACATGATACGTGCGAAGATTGTGCTGATAACCCGTTCCTTCCTCGAACTGCGAAGTGGAGGCGTAGTGCCGACAGTCTGAGGCCAACAAACGCAGAATTCTAGTATATATGAAGAGTGTGAATGTGAGAGTGAATAAGTTATTTAGTAAACTATATTCAAGGACCTAAGCTAGTGCATCATGCATAACAAAACAACTCGCCCAGTTTGAAGCAAATGCTAAACAGCTGTACTTACCTGTAAACAACTCACAGCTTTTCTTGCTTTTATTAAAACGTCATCGAAATGATAC
>PNEQ01003849.1:0-14185 GCA_003012365.1 Medauroidea extradentata
AGTAACTTAAACTATACCAAGTTTTATGTTACAAAATATGATAAATGCATTGTTTGCATGGATACTATCACTTCGATTTTACCTGAAGAGAGTTTTTTAAACATGAAAACAAAAGCACTAAATAAGGTAAGCTGAATGAGTTTTACGAGATTTCCCTTAATTTAACCTTCCCACTATTTACACTTGTTCACTCTGTCCCACTGAAAATTGTAAATAAGGGATTTTACTGTACATTAAATTGTCCTTGCGACTCCGAAATAAAATTTAATATAGACTGCACCTACAGCAATAACGACTTAAGTTTTAAAATCAGTTTTCCCATTTAAGATGTTTTCCCAGCTAAGAAGTTTGTGGTGTAAAGTCCCTTAAAAAACGTCTTAACAGGGTTTTACTGTAGTTATTTCAAGGTGGTGGGGATGTTTCGGACTTGTACATTTTGTATATATGTATTTCATAAATGTGTGAAGATTGTGTCGTGCAAGATTGTGATTAGTGTTACCTGGACACACATGCCCAGTTTGAATTTCCCGCTCTCGGGCTGCTATATTGGATGTACATTTTGGTGCGAGTTGGCGACCTTGTCATTGCCTACTCTTAGGTTGGTGTCCCTGTTCCAGCAACAAGAGGACAGTCTACAACTCAACATTGCGGTGAGTGATCGTGTCGGTGGACTCGTTCGCCAAATATTGTTAAATCGTTAAGTAAATGTTACATCCATTTAGTTTACAGTCCTTTGTCTCGTTCATGTAACACTAACGTATAGGTGGACTATAAATTGAGATTGATGTTTGCGTCACAACTGCCCAGTTTGCGCCAAAATATTGGATTGCATTTGACGCATCGCCATAGCGTCACAAAGAAGAAACCATGTTAACGCTCGTCCCATGATTTTAACACCTATCTATCTAACCTAAAAGTACTAGTTTTCTCCCGCACCACTGCCGATCGCCGTGTTGCCGTTTATTTTTATTCCAATGTTATATGTGCCATGTAAGATCACAGGTCACCGTCTTATTTATAAAACAACTTTTACTTACATCCCAGGGTTATCCAATGTTATTTTCCATGTATAATTGCCGCCGACAAACTTTGTTACCAATGTTTATTTACAAATACGGCCGTGTGCTTCACCAGTGTTACCAATCCCGTGCACAAGACTCTGTAAAGTGCAGTAATAAATAATAACAGGAAATATGCATGTAAATATGTATTGTATTTGTTGTTTATTACTTTAAATGTGTCTAAAAGTGCTATAAATACTTTATGTATTAATACTATTAGTGCTTAACTGCAACACGAGCGTAATTTATGTCAGGCAAGATATTTGTTTACCCAGTTGAGTATTTTTGTGCCTCGAGCGAGTATTTTCAGTGTGTGCGGGTGGTGCTATTGCAGCAGCAGACAGCCTCGAGCGGCCAAACGGCCATTTTGCTAACGGTACTTCTGCCCTTCTGGCGAGTATAAAAGACGGGCGTTTTGCCCCAGATAGTCAGTCGGCAGCGGCTTGGCCTTCGGGTCGGGTCGGCCTGGCACTCCTTCCCTTCCTTCCTTATGGGTTGTGGCGGTAGTCTGCCACCTAAGCCCTCCAGCCCTATTACCTCAACTTACCTCCGATCCGGGGTTGTGGCGGTAACCTGCCACCTAAGCCCTTGCTCCCTCCTTATGGGTTGTGGCAGTAGCCTGCCACCTAAGCCCTCCTACCCAATCTCATCACCCTTTACCGCTCCTACGCTCGCCAGGTCGGCTCGGTTTGATCGCTAAGCCAGCTTGACCGCGGTTCAGCCTTGCTCAAGCATGGAGACCTAACTTCACGCTACGGTCCCTTGTCTCCATGCCCTGACGCGCTAAAAGTAAAGTGTTGTTGCGCAATTACAGTACGGAACCTGTCATTCATTAATTTCAGAACGGCCGTAGATGTGTTGTAGCCTTCTTAGGGATCAAGAGTGATCGCCTTGTAACCTCGCTATGTTGTCATTCAGTTATCGGCCCGTAGAGCCATAGCAATGTTGTAGCCTTCCTAGGGATCAAGAGTGATCGCCTTATAAGTTTGTTATGTTGTCAGTTTTCGGCCGCCGAGCCATATCAGTCAGATATGTTGTAACTTCTCAGGGATCAAGAGTGATCACCTCAGGCCACGAGTAAGGCCTAAATTTCGCCCCAGTATTGTCATAACCCGATGTGCCTTTATAAGTGTTTGTATCCAGTAATCCTTGTTGCGTGGCCCGAAGTGCCCTAACGAATTAGTTGTACTATCCAGCATACGCCTAGCTGTCATCTTGTTGTTGTATCTTTGTAATGATGTCGTGAACCTTGTCGCATCTACCTGTACCCGATTGTGTATGACCTAAGTCTAATTGTAATCCCATGAAACGAATGATGTAAACCCATGTCTGTATCGAGTGTATCAACCTGTTCAATGCTTGAATACAACCTATGAAACTCAATTGACCTTTCGTCTCCTCTCATCTAACTACCTTGTATATCAACCTATGACAACCAGTATAAGGCGAGTGACAGAAGCCTTCCCTTTTTTTATGTTAAAGATTGACTCCCTGTGCTTGCATTGGAGTTCTTCCTAGATGGTTCACTCAGCAGTCACTCGTTGAGTCAAGGTTAACTCTAGTGCAGTTCACTCTAGAAAAGCCACTACCTTCTCATGCTCTCACCAACAAAACCTTCTAGAGTTATGCATTGCCTTACTTCCTAGCAATAATAGCCAACACAAAACGCAACGCAGTGGAGGCAGGACACATTTAGTGTATCAAATGATTTAGGTATTGTAATTTATATTGTATTAAATGTGCATGGCAAGTTGAGCTGCGCCTTTTTTTTTTTTTGTTCATTGAATCCACCCATTATTTTGAAAGCAGTGCTTTTATTTGGAAGTTAATTACTTTGCAGTTAGAGCCATCCCTTGAGTAATTTGAAAATGTGTAACGTCTTCTGGTAAGGCCTAATTGGGGCACAGAAGCCGTTACAATGTTCACTATGCTCGACCACATGGTCACTCATACACGGAGCCCCGGAACTTCTCATAGACTTGACTAAACTTCCGCATCCGGCGGTCATAGATATGTGCCTCGTGGCAACTAGTTAAAACTCGCGGTAGGGTGCGTTCCCTTATACTGCCTGCACGGCTAGGGCGCGTCACCTTAACAAACTGTGCTTTCGGCACAAGAGTAGGGTAGGACCAGGCTTAGGCTCCCTTCTCAGGAAGCAACCTGTATAGAGGATGGATACATTGGTTTAGGCTCCCTTCTCAGGAAGCAACCTGTATAGAGGATGGATAGGCGGGTTTAGGCTCCTTTCTCAGGAAGCAACCCTTTCCAGGTTGGGGGAGGTGGCTAGGCTTACTCGGGGAGGAAGCCCGAGCCCTAGACTGACGATTTGGCTAGGCGAGTGCCTGCCTTATATACACCTGAGGGGGGCTTAAAGTACCGTTAGTGGGTGATGAAAATGGCCTCCGCTGGAGAGGAGGCCGTCTTCTGGCTAGCAGGCACACCACTCCAACACCCACAAATCTCCCACACTCAGCCAAAAAACATGCAACTCTAGTAAAACTTTCCCGCGGGGCCGTGAAAATGTCCGTGTTGCCAAAAAGAAAATAAACAAAGCACTAAATAAATACACAAAATCAATGACATTATGTTTACAATAATTACAGTGGAACCCCTGAATTACACTTCTCAAGGGACAAGTAATAAATGGTGTAAAATGCAGGAAAGTGTAACCTGAGGGAAGATTATAATGTATAATCATTAAATGGAACCACATACAAACAGTGTAAATGGCAGGAAAGTGTAGAATCAGGGGGTGTAATTCAGGGGTTCCACTGTACCACATTTCTCTCTTAAAGTTCATTATTTGCCGCCTGGCAATGTTTGCATAGCATCCATTTGTTTTGTTTACATTTGTTATGGAGGGCGTGAATACATACATACAAAAATGGTAAATGTAAACATGTCTAAACCTTTAGTTTTATGTTTAACGGCAACACGGCTCACAATACTGGATTTAAGTGACCCCTTGGGCAAAAACAAGGTAGGCCTCTTACATGTTACTAAATTACGGGGCCGCAGGGGTGCAGAATATGTCCGATCAAGGGAATGAGGTTCGGGGGAAAAAAATACCTCAGGGAGAAAAAAAAATCAGTATCTGCATGTGCACGTAAATGAGCTGCTGCACTCACATACAAGCCATGCTGTCACATATTGTCCTTTGGTAAGCTCTGAACGATTGTTTTTAATGTTTAACATAGTCAAATTGCCCCTTAATGTGTTAAAAAATGTCCAATGGCTTGGTGGAAAATTTCAGGTCAAAATAATGTGTTCTGGGGAAATAGTCATTCCAAATACATTTTCTGCACCCCTGCGGGGCCGAGCGTAAAATATGTATTACGCACATTGCAGGGTACGTCAAGTTCACCAGACGTACATGGCACAGTCTTTGCTAAAGTACTCAAATGCATTCCAGTGACTTTATCTACTTAAGATGTGAAAGTGAGTTGGTGATACAGGTGCCAGAATTCACAACGTCATGAGTGTTCGTCCAGGTCTTTCATCAGTTGTGATATGCCTCAGTTTGCTCCACAAAGGAAAACAAACTAAACTACAGGATACAAATAACTACTTTCCCCTACAGTGTCGTAAAACCGCAATATCCACATGTGCAGCTGTACCTACCGTATTTACGCGAATATAACACCCGCCCATGTATAACACCCTCCCCAATTTTGACTTTCATAAATTAAAAATATAAAATATTCGTGTATAACAGCCCCAGCAAAAAAGAACTCCTTTCTAGCCATTGGCGTCGACCATTGAACATCGAAGAAAATAATAAAGTCATCCAAGTTAACATTTTAACGTACATAATATTTTACCAAAAAACCTTTTCAGAAATAAAAACGTGTCTTAGTGTACAAGTTGTGTGTCTTCGCTACATACTCTTCAGCAGTTGCAACCGTTGAATACGAGCGTATTGCAGAGTGGAATATCTGCCGCGAAAATATTCTTTGGCCGGAACTCTGATGACATGGTGTTTGTATGGGAGAAAGCTGCGAAACATGTGGCCGTAATAAAAAAGCGATGAAAGTACGGAATAGTTACACTGCAGCATTTGAATTACAAGACGTGTGATACGCAGAAGAAAACAGTAAAATAACTGTTTCAAGAAAGTTTACCGTCAGTACACAATGCAAATGCGTGGCGAGAGGGAGTTGTGATTTTATCAACACAAATGTAATTATGTAGGCAGTATAACTCATCGTTTTCCATTTTTTCTGTTCACTTCGGTTCTGTGAGTGCTCACTATCCAATTCCAATAGAGGATCTGAATAAATGAATAGGCCTATTGCCTAAATAAACTACGACTGAAAAGGAACATGGCGGCTGCCATATTTGTTTACGACGTGAGTACCGGTTATGTTTGGGCTATGTACTGAATTTTGTTATTTAAAAAAATTATTTTAAAGGGGTCGTACAACGCGTTATTCATAAATGTTCATTCTCTGAGTTATTGTAGTAGGCTATAACAACTTCTTTTAGATACAAAAATTTTTTATTCACATTGTCTCGTGTATAACAGCCTCTTCATTTATTGACATTGGTTTCTAGTAAAAAATGGGGGTGTTATACACGCGTAAATACGGTACTTACATGAGTACAGTAAACCCTCGATTTATCGGACCTCTATTCAGCGGACTTCGTATTTAACGGACAAAATCTGACGAGACAAAATTATTCCAACTTCGGGTCTATTTGTTACATGCAGCACAAGACCTACCTGGTTATTGTGCTTTGGTGAGTGACATCAGGCGCGCACATGGATAGCCGTGTAAGATGGTAGGCAGAGCTATTTTTAATCGCGCATCAGGGTATGTGCCATGTCCGGGCAAGAATGATTGTCTACCTGAATATTTTACGGAACTGTAAGATAAACAGCGCACGACCTACCTGGTTATTGTGCTTTGATTAGTGACATCAGTCGCACGCACACAGATAGCCGCGTAAGACGGTAAGTGTCCGGATCAGAACGACTGTTGTGTCCACTTGTGTTTTTACACAGTTGATGTACATGTGCGTTAAAGATTGTGCGTTTTTTTAATGAAATGGCGTCTACAACAGGACAGAAAAGGAAGAGAGTAACTTTGACATTGAGCAAAAAAATTGAACTAATAGAAAAGTTAAGAGGCCGGTGTTTCGGTAGCGAAGTTGAGTGCTCTGATTATGGTGTCACGAAACAAACTGTGCCTTTTAAGTTAAAATCGTAAAAACCTTTCTCCGAGTTTCTAAAAAAATACCATTCTGCTTCCAAGTCGAATGCGGCTAAAAACTCGAGCATAAGCCCCCAGGAAACACATGAAACTTGCTACTGCATCTTCGCATGACGAGGCAGTGCATGTTCAACAACGCTCGTGTGATGTAAATGTGCGAGATGTAGAGATAAGATCTGCTACGGACAAACTAGCACAACACATGCCTTTCTCACGCTCAGCGGTCCCGTCCCTTCCCTTTCAGAAAGAGTCTCAAGGACGGCGGCTAGATTATTATCTCACAGACACGGTATACGATACTGCGGCGGGATGCAAACTGCGGTAGCTCAGCTAGACATTTTTGTTTGTGTTATATGTTTAGTAAATAAACCCTTTACTGTGAAATATAAGACAGTAGCTCAAGTTCACGTGTCACAGGTTACCAACACAACGTAACATGAAGCCAAGCCGATAGCAAACCTATTTCTCCTTCTACTATTCCCCCGCCCCCCCTCCCTTAGTTCCTTTTACTCTTCCCCCACCCACCACCCCTCGTTATCTCCAAGAGCAGACAAGGCGCATGCTTATCTTTCTACTCCCGCCAGTCAGCAGAAACCTTCCCCCTCGCCAGTCTTCCAAAGATTTGCCGACAACAAACATGCTGCGTTGCCACGCTATCACACTGCTACATATCTATTAGCTTGTTTATTTCCGTGTGCCGATTTTGGTACTTCGCAATTTACCGGACATCTGATTTACCGGACCACACCTCCCCCCAACTAGTTCGGTAAAACGAGGGTTTACTGTATTACTACACTCAGTAAACAAAGCAAAATCAAAATAAAGAAATTATTGATGGCAATACTGCCTACTTTACTGGCGAATCCGCCCTCTAGGCTCCACAGCCCCTCTCCAACGTCTAATACGTCCTCTTTCTTCCGCCATTATGCCTGAACTAACAAAACACTCAGTCGGCCGGCGACCGCGCCCCAGCTCCGACGTACCACAACTGAGTTCTCTCGGGCGAACACTCTGACTTACTCGGTCGTACGGCGGAGTGATACAACGGGACCCAAGTTATTTGAAAAGCTGGTCAATTTACATTTATAACAGAAAAAACGTATGTAACATAGTCACTGACAAATTTGCAAAGCATTTTATTCCACTATATCAGCTCAATGTTCATTAGTTTATTAATTGAGGACGTGCTCCGTCATCAATCTGTCGCGGATCACCACCTTTTCGGAGTTCTGTTGCACACGACACTACCACCCACGTCGAAGGCCTAACGACATGCTGCACTCGCCGCATTCCAGCACGCCACTGTACATGCCTCCAAGCGTTTGAACTCTGACCTGCCTGCCAGACAAATCCCATTCCAGAAGAAGTGAGCTAAGAGGCTACTTGAAATTTCAAAAATCCAAATGAGGCAAATTGTAAAAAAAAGTTATTTTGAAAATTTGCTTGAAATTAAATTTGCTTTAAAATGATTCCAAACATGATATAAATCAGATAAAATTGACACATAAAATTTACTACTTTTATCTTGCTTTAACTGTTAAACCTTAAATTTTGAATAAAATTTTACTGTTAGCTAATCTCCTAGCAACCCCAATTAATATGTTGGATCCCGCAAAATATTAATAAAAAAATTGAAATTACTATATGATAAGACGCCAAGTATGTGCTACGTGCCAGTGCACGTCAAAACACGCTCACACACACACACCTGAGCTGGCTGCAGGCAAGCAGCAAGCAACCTTGGCAGGCTATTTACAGATAGCTGCGGACAAGGGAGAGGCAAGCCACACCACCCTCTCCTCCAGCACGCCTTAATCCTCTCTGTGTCACTCTTTAGCCAGCGAGAATGTCATGCTTCTTCTCTCTATTCTTGGTTAGTCACGTTTCCTTCCCTCCTCCCCCCTTGTACCAACCATTGTAGTCTCCCTTAAGCTGCTACATAGATTTTTTTACACGCTAGCAAGGCACTTAAATTTTTTTCCCTGGAACTAGTTGCAGAAATCCTCTTGCGCACTATACACGAGTATAAAATTAAAAATTACCCATACAGAGTTAAGGATATAACACAAAAAAAAAAAAATGAAAAAGAAACAGAAATAAAGATCAGCAACACATTCAATGACAAACACAATAAAACAAAAGAGCACAAAATTTTTGTCACTTGGCCTTCTTTAATTAGAGAAGTGGACTCCACTTCTCTTAATGAAGAAGACCTGATGGCCACAAATATATGCTCCGTTGTTTTCTTGTATTTGTTTGAATTTGCTGGTGAAGTACAGTACTATATTCCAATTTCTTTATTGTACATATTTGTAGTATCTCCTTAACTCCTGTCTTCAGTATTTCCTTGGATGTAAAACAACAACCAGAAAAGGTTCTAGTGATGTTAAGAATGTTAGGAACCAACAACCTGGGATAAGCATTTAGAAGACTTTTGACTGTTTTTTTACCATCACCTGTTAATGATACAAATCTCAAAATTACAAACTGCAAAACCACAAGGATTATATTAAACAGATGTTATTCACAGAATTTTATCCCACCTCCCCACCACAGCAATAACACTGTAAATGTGGAAGTAATGATGTGTACCTCCAAGCCATCCTGGTTCTGCTCAATGAGCTCGCCTTTCCGCTTGTCTGCCTTCTTCTTGGCCACGCCTGACACAATCACAACACCCGAGCTGTTAGTGTTGACTGCAGGGCCGGTCACCTTGCCGTCCGCTTTCTTCCCATCTAACTTATTTACCTTGCGCACCTCCTCTTGCACTTCCTGCACATACATCAAGTGCACACTTTTAGAAAAACAAACACAAGGTTAGGGTTATGCAAATTTCACGTTTTCATCTTAAATCCAGTCAAATGATAGTTTGCAAGGAAGAAAAAAGAAAATTTTATTCCCCTATTATTCTTTGTGTTTTTGGAGTGCTGATTCCAAATTTCAACTTTGCCCCTTCCAAATGTGATGCATTTGAGATAGGCTAACTGCAAAAAACAGTGTGAAAAAAGTGCACTTTTTGAGGTAACTGTTCGTATACAAAAATTAAAAAAATAAATTTTACAACAAATTGGTCTGTTACATATTTTTTGCCAGGTTGACGGTTGAGTCACTATAGCACATAGAAAGTCAGAATATATGAGATGAGGCTGCTAAACAAAGAACAACATTATTAAATTAATAATGATTCCAAACTATTCAGTGTTTTTGAAGACAATTGGCACAAGAATCGTCAGGTTATCCATAATCCTAATGTACAGTAAAACCCACTTAAGAAGGTCTCTCCCTTAACAACGAAGAATAATTTTTACCATGTCTAGGAATAAAGTAGTAATTTGAACTTTTAAAAGTTTCCCTGGTTAAGATGTAATCCCTGAGAAGTCGAAGAAGCACACTCAACCACTGCCCAAGTACCCTAAACGAGAATAACCGCCAATCATCAATGTTGGCAAACAGTAGAAAAAAATAAGGTTATCAAAATTTAGCAATCAAAGAATATAGAACATATTTTCCCAAAAGAAAATCAAAGTGTTAGAAAAACAGATTTATTATAGGTACATACATATTATGGTTTATCAAAAACATAGTAGTTTTCATTTCTAAACTTCATAGAAATTTTACCCTGAAATAAAATGGCGACTATCCAAGTCAACATGGACAATTTTATCTGCATAAAGTATATGTGATTCCATACTCGCTGCCATAAATATAATTTTGAAAAGTAAAGAAACCTTTTTAATTTCAACCATGGCTAAACGAAATATTCATACAGGCCTTTAAATTAGTGAATGTTTACAAACTACCAAGAGTACAAATAGGAAAATTTTCATAGAAGAAAGTATCTGCCTCTGTAAGTACAATATAAAAAATTTTCAGT
The DNA here is from genome assembly GCA_003012365.1 of Medauroidea extradentata. Classification (NCBI taxonomy): domain Eukaryota; kingdom Metazoa; phylum Arthropoda; class Insecta; order Phasmatodea; family Phasmatidae; genus Medauroidea; species Medauroidea extradentata. The sequence continues at coordinate 10,149 of PNEQ01003849.1, forward strand.
AACAAATTTCTACAATGTATACTTGATTCATGTCCCTGTAAATCACACTCGCAATTGATATATTTTTGGCCCTATGCCTGGGTTTATAAGTACAAAATTTACCACCAATCACAAAGGGAAACAAAGTCAGTTAACATTCATATGAAATGCCCAATCAGTTTAAAACTACAATAATGACGCTTAGTAATTACTGGAGGCAAAAACACTTCCCCACTTTTCTGTCATCTGAAATAGGTGACCATCGCAAATTCAGTATGCCACAATCACTGGTACCCGCTAGGAACCCTTTCAGTCTTTCATGATTCATCTTTCTATTTAGTTGTGGTCAAGCTGGATAAAATGGTATTTCCCCAGACGCGTGAATGCAATGCATCAAGTTATATCTTGGCAAGTCACAATAGTATTAAAAATAAAAGAAAAATTATGGAAATATGTTAAAAATGTGGCTGTGGCGTTTTGAAAATGACATGCCGCCACTGCTCGTGTCAAGCCAGCCTACTTCCCCTGCCATTACTTCAACGAATTAAGAGTCTAAATGAAGCCAGTACTATAGTGAATCATTCCTTCCAGCACATGCGCAAACACTTATTTAACTGTACTAAGGCCTTCCTTTATGCTATTACTCCGTGTCCCCAAATCTTCTATCGCTGTTGCCTCACCTGACAGTAAATTACCATAATAGTTTACATTCTTACACAACCTCTATAAATAGCACAAAATTAATTTATTTTATGTTACTGGTTTTAACATAGTAAATAGTTAAAACAACTAACCTAATGCACAATTTGTTTGAACACTGCATTTCGTAAAAGGTACATAACGTTAGAAAGGATGATCATCATGCTACCTATCAGAAAAAGGTAGAAATTTGACTACGTAAATGTTTGGAAAAAAATTAGATGTCTGTGTATTGTATACTCCCAGAACTCCTCATTTATTTTCAAGCTGTAATAATTTCTTGCAACCAATTAGTATACCAAATACTGTACAAGAACACTACATGAAACTCATAAGAAAAACAAGAAATGCGTTATTTGATTCCAGTTAAAGCCAATATGAGCACTGTTCCTTCTGTAATAGCACATTTCTCTATGAGTGGTTTTAAATTTTCTTACTTATAAATTGAAATGTAACTGTGGTTTTAGAATATTGCCATACCTACAGTATTTAGTTAATATTTTGCTAAGTTCAAATTAAAAATATTAGTACACATATTCTCATACTACAGTAAACCCTCGATCTAACGACATCGCACAGTGCCAGGAAATTGTGTCGTTAGATCGCCGATGTCGTTAGTCCCGAGGTAACTAAATTTACCCCCCCCCCCATAAAAAACCGTTTTTTTTCTCTAAAATTTATGTAGAACAATTACCGACTTAAAAAAGTTTTCATTTAAATTATAATTTAGTACGATAAAAAGTTGCGTTCCAAATAAATCGGTACCCTCTATCCCCCAGCGTGACGCGCGTGGCAGAGCAGTGAGCTAGGTCTGGTTGTAAAGGATGGGGGAGGCGAGTGGCCGGGCCGCTGGCCTTGGCTTGCCTCCAAGCAGCTTGTGCGCATGTGATTCATCCTGCTTGTCTCGCGCGAAGCACATTCCGACCACAACAGAACAACTCGTATTATTTACGTGAATGTATGCGGCAACGATTTTAAAACCTTTCAGTACAGCCACCGAGTCTTTTTTTTTATTGCGCAAGAACTGTTACAGCCTGTCACCATTATAAGCATTTACGCGATACTAATAAAAGTGTGTATTAAAGAACAAACATTTAAAAAAAGCCTGTACTTTTCAAAAACTCGGAACGCCTATTATGAACGCGAATTTAGAGCCACTCAAAAGGGCAAAAAAAAGGGCCTTTTCAAGGTGCTGTCACACATAAAATAACTACTGAATCACCCGTCGTTAAAAGTAGCAAGGCCTATTGGGAAAATCACGAAACTATGCACAATGCACTAGTTTTAATGCTCAGCACTGCGAATAGAGATGAAATGGCTCTCGGCGCGCTGGCTGCAGTCGCTCTTATTGTTCCACTGTCGAGCAAGCATAAAACAAAAACCTCATCAGCCCACATGCTGCACACGGCGACGTGACTGTTGTGTTTGCGTCGTAGGCCGTTCTTACTCCGCAGCGCCTTCATAGCCACGTGAAGAGTGATCAATAATACAGCGGAAGTTGTCAAAGTCAAGCCGAGATCAAAGCAGCTAGAGAAAAAAAAAATGAGATAACGCTGGATTTTTTTTTCTTTTACGGACTGCTGGTCCCTTTTTTTTTTTTTTTTGCTGTGCTGAAATGAGGGCGGAAAAAAAAGTGTCTCTTCAACCCCCATCCCCCTGGACTTTCACAAGACACGGAAACATGGGAGAGAGAGTCACCGAGTGGGAGAGGAAAAACAAACATGTGCGTCTGCTTTGTGGCGAGACAAGACGCAAGTTGCACGTGACCGACCGTCAGACAGTCTGCAGTTGATGCGCACGCAGGCAAGCACAATCTGGCTTGTGTGCTGTGCAGGGGGGGGGGGTGAATGTTTATTGGCTGGCGTGGACAGTCCAAGATGTTTACAAACGTGTTTCATACAGCACAGCACTCGCAAAGTAAATTGCAACACAGATAATTTTCCTTACATTTTCTATTTCTAGACCCGAATTTTTCACTGTTCCTCAAAGAAGGTTGGAAATTACCATTGCTACGCCACGTCACGTATCGAACTGCATAGCTGAGATAAGGCCACGTGGAGGAGTGTGCAAGGGAAGTTCAGGCAGGATGGAGCGGGGAAAAGTGAGGGGGAGCATTAGGAGATAAGGCAGCGTTAGTCATCACGTCTCACATATTAAACAGTTTTTTTTGTTTCCCAGCTTCATATTACTGATTCATGATAACTGCATTATGTTATTGTTTAATGTACGCATAATTACTTTTATTTAATGTTTTACTGTAATCTATTTCACTTTACTTAGATTTGATAAATATTTAAAATATTAATTTTTCCACGGTTCCTGGAAATTATGTCGTTAGATCGCCGATGTTGTTAGATCCAATGTCGTTAGATCGGAGGTGTACTGTATTGGCCTACGAAAATTCAGTCCATAGTTTAAAACCACCATAGAAAACAGATACACAAGAATGTGAATTTTGCTATTGTTTCCAGTTCCCGCCATTGGTAACACGTCTCGTGCTTCAACAATGCTAAAAGGCTGTAGTTTCCCATACTATGTTTTTACGATATTTACTTATATAGAATAATTATAAAGTCTGTGAAACATTTCATAAAATCTGAAAATCTGCACAGTGAAATGGCTAAGAATAATGTAACAAATTATATACTACAGTGAACCCTCGATAACTCGGACTAAAAGGGGGGAGAAGCTGTCTGAGTTACGATTTGTCCGTGTTATCGAGGGGTGTCCGGGGAGGTGGGGTAATCAGTCATTAATCACAAGAAACGCGAAGAAATTAGTACGCTATCATTTCTACAAGCAAAAGAGGCTACAATAAATACTGTTTTGTACATAATTATCGTATCAAGTTACGGGAGGGCTGCCATGCAGTGGGAAAATTAACGTAACGTGGAGGACTATAAAAGAATGTCAAACAATGTGGCCAGTCAGATCTTTATTTATTTTTTATGCTGCTACTTCTGGCTGATCCTTTTTTTATCTCTGTGCTAGATGCTGGCACCAGGCCCCCTTCTTCCACATAAAAGTTTTCGTCTGGCTGCCGACAGCCAATGTGCCTGCACGTGTGAGAGAGATAAGAAATGATCGTTGGAGATAAGCTAGGGAGGTTGCGAGCGGAAGTAGTCAAGGTCAACCGGTACAGTCTAATGCAATACAAACACCGCACGTGACCACACGCATCTCACACAAGATGTTTACATTGAAAAATACCTTACGTCCGTATGTCACAGCGTTGAGCGTAGGGGCAGCAGCCAACTGCTAGCCTGATAGTTACTCTACCCTCCTACAAAGTTATAAAAATAATTTTCTTCTTATACATGAATAAAAACGGTACGGTACTGTAATTAACAATCCTTCTG